>APFE030064935.1:3474-70366 GCA_000404065.3 Pinus taeda | reverse complement strand
CCTATGGATCAACATATCAGTGATTGGTATTGTTTCTCCTAACCACAGGCACCCGTCATGCACCAAGCATAACAATTATTTGATCACCATCACAGTTATGGGCATGCAGTTGTAATGCGGCACCCATAGCAGGTTCAACAGTCCTGCCTTGTCCACCCCTCTAATCCACTTCCTCGGCTCTAGCATGGTGACACCAGAATCTTTATAGAAGATGCAGGTCATAAATGTATCAGTCGCCAAGTGGGGGAACCACTCAGTATCCACCAAGTCCCAATCCTCTAACTTCAGATGTGGGAGGCACACCAAGCGCAGAGCTTTGAATGTGATCTGGTCTGGCAGCAACGGTGTGTTAAGTAAAAATTTTCCCTGATCTGGGTCCTTTGGGACCTTCACCTTGCCTTGGCCGCAGAGGGATGTATTCTGGTAACTTGGAAATAGGGTCTACTCCCTCAATATCAATATCCTTTACGCCCATACCAGTGTCTTCCACGCCTTCATCAGATTCTAGGTCTACCACCTTGTCTTTATCCTGCGTGGTAAGCTTCTCTTTCTTCTGGTGCTTCCTTGGCAACTCACGCACTGACTGTGTCACTTTTTGCTTGTCTTTATTTATCTTAGGCCCCTCTTTCATCGGCATAGGCCTCGTCCTGGGCAACCTCGACGACTTTGGTACTTCTGCAGGTACTTCTACACTTACAACCTTAGGGGTAGCTCCCTCAAAGGCCATCGATCCTCCAGCACTTGCGGTTTCCACGGGCACGGACATGAGGCTAGTAAGGATATCCTAGGTTGCTTTAGGAAACCTGTCAAACACTGAAATGGCCACTAAAGGCTCAAAAATCTCAAGGTTCATGTGCAACTAATAGCTCAACACCTCAATTCTCAAAATGCAAAGTGTTTTTTGTTGGCGACTATCTGTAATTTATAGGAAAATTCAAATTCAAATCCGACCGTTCCCCCCAAAATCCATTCATAAATGTTAGATTGGCGGCAGATTTTCAAAGATCTCGCATTTAAATTTTGCCTTAAATGTTGCCCCCCCGCCCCTCTTACCCATTTTCTCACTGTTAAATCAAGAACAATGATCGTAACAGTCACTTTCTAGCTTCCCTGTGTGGTTTCTCCTCCTATAGCGTATCTCCCCTCACGCTTTTGCTGATACTGTGATGTTCCTCCTTTCCACGAAGTCCCCCAATCACACAGCTCTACAACTTGGGTAGTGTAGTTTATAGTCTCGTGCCTCCTTTCAGCTCCCTAGAGCGCTAAGACTGTGCTTCCATCATATAGTCATTTGGCCGGATCCCCGGTGTATGGCTTCAATCAACTGCCATTTACCTTCCCTGGAAATGGATCTCCATTCAAATTCACTAGTTGAACTACTCCACCATCAGTAATCTCCTTGATGACATATGTCCCTAGCCAATTCATCCTAAATTTTCATGGAAATTTATCAAACTTGTTGTCATATAATAACATTAAATCATTTACCTTGAAGGTGTGCATTTTGATGTGCTGATCATGCCATTCCTTTTTGTGCTCCTTTTGAACTTGCTGGTGGAATCTAGCCAAAAATTTATCCTCTTCCAGCTCTGTTAGCTGTGCGAGCCTCTCTTCCAGGGCTTCGCAATCCACCATTCCTATGAATGCTGCTATGCACAGACTAGGTACAATGTACTCCATCGACATCACAGCTTCTACACCATACACCTACCTGAAAGGTGTTTGTCTAGTCAAAATTTTGCAAGTCGTTCTGTAAGCCCATAACACTGTGGGTATGCACATATCCCAGTAATTTCTTTGTGCATTGCAAACCTTCATCAACGCGTTCTCCAATATCTTATTAAATGCTTCAACCATCCCATTAGCCCGCGGGTGATATGACGTACTCTTTTGGTGGTAAACTTGGAATTCCTCCATCAACGCGCTAATCATATCATTAAGGAAATGTGTACCACAATCGCTCATCAAAATATTCAGGGAACCAAACCTAGTTAGCACATACTCAAAGATGAACTTTGCTTTTGTTTCCCTGTGTACAGTCCTTCACAGGCTACGCCTCCGCCCATCTGGTCAAATACTCAGTCGTGGTGATGATGTACCGTGCACCTGTCTTCTTTCTTGGAGGTTGAATGGGTCGTACAAAATCAATCACCCATTTCTCAAATGGCTATAATGACAGTTGCGGATTCTGAGGCAACTCATCTCTCCATGATGGCCTGTCCATCCTCTAACATGCATCACATGCCTTACAATAAGCCTTGGAATCCTTACGAAGCGTCAGCCACCACAATCCGATGCATAAAATCTTCTATGTTGTTGCTTTTCCTACATAAAGTCCTCCTAAAACTCCTCCATGAGCTTCAGTGAGGATGTTGTTTCATTCAAACTCAGGCACATAACGTCACAGTATCTCATCCGAGCCCATTTTATATAAATGGCCTGAAATGATAGAAAAGTCTGCTGCGCGCACCACCAACTACTTCTTTTGTTGACTAGTAAACCCCTCTGGAGCCATTCCCATTGTCAGGAAGTGTATGATATCTGCAAAGTGATTGTCCACAACATGCACTGCAAAGAGATACACGTCAAGCAGTCCTTCCTCCAAATTAGTGGGCTCCTCTCCTGTTTCAATGTGTGATAGATGATCCGGTCTGGAATTCAATCGTCCTAGCTTCACAATAACTTCGAAATCATATTCTTGAAACAACAACAACCATCTGCATATCGTCCCCCCCAACACAGGTTTGTTTACCAAGTACTTCAATGCAGAATGGTCTGTATACATCTTAAAATGTCTGCCTAGCAAGTAGTGTCTGAACTTCTGGAGTGCGTACACCATAGCCAAGCCTTCACGCTCTGTCGTTGAATAGTTATTCTAAGCTTCAGACAACTTCCTACTCGCAAACACTATAGGGTGATCCAACTCTCCCTCACCGACCTGTGTCAGTACTGCCCTGAGCGCAATACATGACACATCCACATGCACATGAAATTCCTTCTTCCAATCCGGGAAGACTAGGATCGGTGCGATGACCATATTTTCCTTTAACACATCTAAGCTTTGATGACACTTGTCATTCCAATAGAATGTAGCATCCTTATTTAGCAACTTCTCCATCGACGCGGTAATATGGGCATAACTCTTAATGAACTTTCTATAGTATCCTGTATGCCCCAACGTTGCACGCAGTTGTTTCACATTTCTTGGTGCCTCTAAATTAACTATAATTTTTATCTTAGCTGGGTTGACCATTAATCCCTGTCTGCACAACACATGGCCCAGCAAGACTCTGAAAGGCACAAAAAACAAACATTTCTTCAAATTGAGTGCGATCTAATACCTTCATCATGTATCCAACATCAATCTTAGGTTGGCTACATGGAGTTTCACCAGACCAAACACCATCCAATCGTCAAAGTATACCTCCAAAAACTTGTGAATGAAGTCCTTAAACGCCGTGATGACTACACATGAAACGATCGTCGGCGCGTTCTTCATTCCAAAAGGCATTATAGTATATTGAAAGCATCCCCATTCAGTCACGAAGGTTGTTTTACTTATATATTCCGACGCGATCTTGATCTCATGGTACCCCGAGAACCCATCCGTGAACGAATATGCTTCCTATCCTCCTACATTATCCAACACTTCATCGGTGAAAGAAGTCAGAAAAGGATCATGCACACAAGCATTATTCAGAGTCTTCTACTAGTTCAATAATACTTGCCACAAGCATTTTATCCAACTCTAAGCAGACCCTTTCTTTATACTTCGGATTGAGGTGGTAAGGCCTCTGCTTGATCGGTTTTGCGTCCGGTTTCAACGTAATTTTCATAACTCCTAGGTCCCCTATTATCCCCTTTAGGTCTAAGAACTTCGTAGGGAACAAGTCCCGATATTTGAGGAGTAATTTAGTGAATCTATTGTTGCATCATCCCAGTAGTCCCCAATATTTGCAAATTTCGGCTTTGCCTCTGTTCCAATGTTCACTTGTCTTGTTTTTAGCGGCGCGGTGATATATGGATTTTCAATTTGCGGTCCTTCAACTTCGCGGTGACCTTCAGTCTCTGGGATATTAATGTTCCTCGGATCCTCGTCCTCTTCTTCAACAGTCACATTGTAACACTCCAGTGCATGGCGCAGCTGGGTGGTCCAATCTGGTTTAATTAAGTCCAAGAGATCCTGTGGTATTTTGAAGATCACTGCCTTGACTTCTTGCAATGCCTCATAAATACATTCAAATCCATCCTCAAAGCTAAACATCATCAAGAATCCCTGTTGCAAAACGTCCCATTCTTCTATTCCATGGTGAATATTTGTTTCCAAGTACCATTTCATCGATATTACATCCAAAGCATGACAAAACAAATGAACCCATTCAGGCTAAGGCTCTGATCCATAAACCTTAGTCTGTTTGGCCAGGTGATCACGTGGATCATCCCTTCCATCATATTTCTCTGTAATCCGCACTTTTGGGTGTCCAAACCACAATCTCATCATCTTTCTATACACGCGCCAATCATCAAAACCCTCTTTGTGCGTACCCCACCATCTCACAGGTGTAGCATGCAATGCCCAATCCAAGGCCTGGAAGCGATGCTTCTCTGGCACTTCCGTTTCGAATGCATCCAAAAATTTATCGACATCAATTAAGCCATCATAATATAGAAGACTCCTTACCACTGATGATACATAGCACAAAAACTTGGTCATGATATTACAACGTAATGTAGATACTTCATTCAGTCGATTCTTCCAGTGCTCCAACTCCTCATCTGAATCTGATGTGCAGGAACTTTTGCGGTCCCAGGAAATGCATCCATATGATATCAGATTCATCCAATCCCAATCTCTTGTCGTTATCTTATAAATCTGGTCCAAATCATCGTCGCTTTCATAATCGAGGACAGGTTCAGCATAACATGGTCCTTATGTAGGGTCTAGGGGCACTACTACGTGGAGAGCTTTCTTCTCAAATATCATCTTCTGCTTCTTCAAATTGATTATCCCATTCATTTCAGTGGCCCAATCGATCCCAAGGAGCACAGGATAGGGATTTCTATCATCCACAATCTCTATCACTTCAAAATCAGCCAATGCACTTGTGCCCTCAATATCAACTGTCATTCCCTACAATCTTCCCATGAGGATGATTTTCTGCTAATTTTCCATTCTTAACTGAATCAGAGACCACTCAGCGCAGGTCTCCCCATCCTCTCCCATGTCTATTTAGGAAAAACATTCGCGTTCGACCCCAGATCCAGAATAACTTGATCCATCTCATATTCTCTTATCTATGCAGTGAGCCTCATCTCACGCCCTGTTCTTACCTTTTGCTTACCAATCTTCCTGACTATGCATGGTCATCAGGAGAATTTTCTTTTCTGGCACACTTATTTATCAGCTCCTGAAGTCCTTTCACAATCTTGCTATCGCACAACAGCTTCATATAGGTATCCAAGAAAGTAGTAAGCATAGAAGGGTCCATCTCTTCAGCTGGCTTATCTTGACTTCCTAAGGTAGAGGCCTCAATGAAGATTTTCTTTGCTTCCATAAACATTTACCTTGCACGCTCTAGATCAAACCCAATATCCTTCCCTGGCGCTTTACAGACCCATGCACTTTCTTTAGGCTGCTTCCCCTTATCTTCGATAGTCGTCACTCTACTCTGCAGCACAATATTTACCTTAGGATCCTCTTCACGAGGCTCATCCCTCATCATCTGTAGGTTCTGATTCAGTGGCTAAGGCTATGCCCCCTTTTCACATATCTTAGCTAATAATACAGTTAAATCCTCTGTTTCATGGTCAAATTGAGTACAATATCGACATGACAGACATGTTGGGTTCGTGCACTCTTGCACGTAGTGTCCCGGTCCTCCATAATTGTAATAAATAACCTGTTCCCGACCTCTACCAAGTCCTCCTCTACCTCGGCCTCGCCCGCACCCTTTATATTTGCCTCGTGCTCCCCCATCACCTTGGTCCAGAGGCCAGGTTTCATCCTGCACCCTATATGCGGGTGTTCTATCTATCATTAGCTCATAGCTACGGCAATTACGCTCATCATGACCCACCGATTGATAGAAGTTGCAGAAGAGTTTTTTTCAGTGTTTGTACAAATTTATGCGATAGGTGACAATTGTTTGTCACATGTTTTCCAGCTACCTGACAGATAGCACACCATAGCGCGGGCCCTGTACTGGGCCCTGGTTGAGCTTCCATCCTCAGAGGCACTGATACTCCTGCTACAACATAATTCGCAAAGATTGGGCAATGATCTTTGTCATGCCCTTGGATTTTTCATTTTAGGCACCAAACTTCTTCGCGCACCTCTCGCCGAACTGCTCTATCTTTCTTTAGACTCTGAAATTCTAGGCATAGGTTCTACAACTGGGTGTGAATCTGCTGAACCCCTAAATTAGCATCTTGCATCGGTGTCTCATGCAATCTCATTGCAATCTCCAGGGCTTCCGCCTAGGTCCCAATATTTTGCTATGATAAAGCAACCCTTAGATGAGGTAAGAGCGAAGCCACAAATCATTCGTTGTGCTACCCATCTGTAAGATTCATGTTGGCTTCGCGGATTGTGCACTTCAACCTCTGGTCCAAATCCTAGGGTGTCTCGCCAGGCTTCATCATGATCTTCTTGAATCCCACAATTGATTGCGCTTCAATTTTGGGCCTACTAAACTCCTTATTCAACGCGGTCTGAATATCTGCTAATGAAGCCAACGAGTTATCAGTGCAATACTTGATGTACCATGTTAGCGCGCATTCTTGAAATGCAGTAACCAATGTTTCTTTCTTCATCTGATCATCTGTAATGCCCTGAGCTTTCCATACAACCTTCACGATGAACCAAAATTGGTCCGGGTCCTCAGTTGCTGACCCCTTGAACACAGGAAATTTTACTGAATTTGCCATATTGGACAGTGGCGGAGGTGGCGGTGGTGTGGGCGAAGGCATATGCGATGGAGTTGAAGATGGAGGTGGTATTGGTGGATGGGGTATTCATTGGAACCCTTGTCTTATCAATTGAACAACGCTCTATGGAGAAGCCTATGATGCTTCCTCTTCGTCACTCAGAGGAGGTCCAATCAACAGGCTATGTTCAGGGCCTATTTTCCCTCTATCCTTGAAGATCTTCCCACTTCCCATAGCTCCAAACATCAAGGTAGCTACATAACCCACGTTTCACATAAGAGCATTTTAATCTAAGTATTTAAATACCTTAAATACTTACCTCATGGTCCCTTGAAGAAGCGTCGCTATGCTTCACTGTAACTAACCGAAGTATCAATCGTAAACTCTATCACAAACCCTCCTATTATATGATCAAGCCAATAATTGACAGCGCATGTGATCTTATCTTTAGAGGCTTCCAATCTCTGTACTAACTCCAGGGTCCAGACTATTGGACTGTAGAGCCTCCACCTTCCTTAGTCGTCTGCCAATTTCGTGATCCACTCGTATAATTCAACCGGGAAGGAACAAAAGAAGATTTCGTGTATCTCTGTGTACAAATATCTATCCAACCACTATTCTTTCGTGAATTTCGGATTCCTGTTCTCTTGCGCCACAAATTCATGGATCTTTCTATCCAACCAATCTTCGATTTCCTTCTTAGTTGGATTCCAGTGACGTGACATCACACATCTCTTTATGCAGATCCTGGTCTCAGCAACGAAACCATTTGTTGGCTTAATGGGCCCTAGCCAGGTTCAACGTTAATTAGCCAAGCAAATCCCTACACTACTGGCCCTTTCGGCATCAATCCGCGGAGCGCAGACTGAAGTCTCACCCAAAACAGTATGGGTGGATGCAAGGACCAAGTTTCCAAACCCATAGATGGTAGTGATGTCATTTTATACCATAAACCTTCCTTCGTGCAGGTCGATAAGCCTTTTAGGGCTTATCGATATACTCCTCTTAGTCTTCCTCTAGACCTCTGCGAAGGTCTGCAACTGCCCTTCGCGTACCCTAGATAGGTGAACCAGACACTTACGCGCCCTTGTAATTACTCTTACTAGTGTATTTACCCAGATTAACTTAAGTATCTAATAACTTCAACATGCATTAAGATGATCTTCGCGTAAACAAATATATTACTTGCGTTCATATAACAAAGAAAGACATATGGATTTGCGCATCAATACAACATTAAAACATAAACCCAGTATTCATCATAGCATAATCACATGAATTTATAACAAAATTAAGATAGATCATACATAGATAATTCCAGAATAATTCTCTTTATTGATGTTTCAGATCTTCTTTACAAACTCTAACCGCCCTGGGCACACAACTGTAGGGGTCTACACACTCAGCTGTGGACTTCTACCCTAGGCCTTTGTGCACACATCTGCAGAGCTTCTTTCCTATGCTAAGACTTTTTGCTCCTAGCTCTCACAGACCCATTACATTCATGAATGACTAAAAACATACCAAGAAATGAACTTCCTTAGACTCTTCTAAGACTTCCCTTTTTGTACAATCCCATGGTCCACGGACCATGCGTAGATCTCCTAAAGCCGACATGACTTACATAAACAAAGGGCGGAAATGCTTTATGAAACTTTACATCTTCACGCTCCATGACCAAAAAATGCATAGAACTTACAATTTTTATACAAAAACATGGGCTTTCTGCCCCAAAACTTGGGCTTTTAACCCCAAAAATGACCCTAGGGGACCCGTTTCCAACAAATTATTTTCAGAATATGATTTATCTGTGATACATAAAGGGAAAAATATGATAGTTGATGCATTGGCCACCTCAACTAATGTGTTTAAAATTCCTATCTATCCCAATAGGAACTATGAAATATAAGTCAAACATATGCCAACAATCCTAGACAATGTAAAATATTGGCAAGTATTTAAAGATGACAAGCAAGTTGATTTTTTTTTTGCAAATGACTGTGGAATTTTCCAATTTGCACATAGATGAAGAAAATTGTTATATTGAGGATGAAAAATATGTCTTAGGTTCAAATTTAGATGATTTTGAAAATCAAATGACGGATATGACGATTTTACAAGTGAAGAACAACACAATTTTGAAAGGGATAGTTCCTCTTGAGACATTATTTGACCAGAATGATGTGGCAAAGAATCCAAAAGTAGTTTCCACTAAAACTGAGGTAGAAGATTGAAATATAGGGAAAAAAACAACATAATATTGATCTCATGAAATAATAGAAAGAAATATCCTTAACTCCCGAATATAGAAAGAAATATATTGATCTCATGAAATAATACTAATATATTTTTGCATGGGGATATGAGGACCTCAAAGTATATGATAAGAGCATCATTGAACATACGATTCCAATCAAACAAGATTAAAAAGCTCTTAAAGAAAGGTTGATAAGAAATAATCCCTTGTTGCAACCCCTTATTGAAAGATAAGTGAGAAAATTGTTTGATGCTAAAAAAATTGTACCTTTAAGGTTTTCAAAGTTTCTTTCTAATTTGGTCCCTATGAGTAAGAAGATTGGTGAGATAAGGTTTTGTGTAGATTTCAGAAATCTCAACAAGGTGTCTTTAATAGACAATTACCCCTTGCCTAAGATGGACCATATTCTACAAAAGGTAGTTGGTTCAAGGAGGATGTCCATGCTTGATGGTTTCTCAGGATATAATCAGACCTTGATACATACTTATGACCAGGAAAATACAACTTTCATCACTCCATGGGGTACCTTCATGTATGCAAAAATTCCCTTTGAATTGATGAATGCAAGGGCCACCTTTCAAAGGGCCATGGATATTGAATTTGTTGATGATAAGGACAAGTTCTTTGTGGTTTATCTTGATGATATCATTGTATTTTCAAAATCTGATTTGATCATTTGCAAAATTTAAGATAAGTTTTTGAGAAGTGTAGGAGGTATGGCATATCCTTGAATCTAAAGAAGTCACATTTTGCAATAGAGGAGGGAAAATTTCTATGACATATCATCTCAAAGGATGCAATCAAAATTGATCTAAACAAAGTGGCCGCAATTCAAAAAAGTTGACATTCCAGGGAATAAGAAGGAAGTTCAATCATTTTTTGGTAGAGTCAAATTTTTGAGAAAATTAATTCCTAACTTAATAGAAATTTTTATATTTTTGACTAATATGCTAAGGAAGGAAAGTGAAATTAGATGGACTATTGAAACAAAGAAGTCATTTGATGAGGTAAAATAGGCCTTAGCTAGTGCTCCTATTTTAGCTAGTCTAGATTATACTAAAGCTCTCATTATTTTCTCTTTCACATTTGAACACACAATTGTAGTTGTACTTATGCAAAAAAATAAGCAAGGAAATGAGCAGCCAATAACCTTCTTTAGGAGGGGTTTGAGAGATTCTTCCATTAAATATAATATTTTGGAGAAGCTTACATATGCATTGGTTAAAGCATTAAAATATTTTAGAGTTTACGTGGTTCATTTGCATGTGATTTCCTATGTCCCGAATACTGTTGTGAAGGAAATTATAACCCAACCTAATACTAAAGGTAGAAGAGGCAGATGGATAGTTGCTATCCTTGAGTCTGATGTGGATATCAAGCCTACTAAGCTGACAAAGGGTCAAGGGTTGGAAAAATTGTTGGCAGATTCAAATCTGAGTGTATTGGACATAAATTTCATAGTTGATTTGTCTGATGACAGTAGTTTAAAAACTTATCAATAGGTATCTGAAATGTTCCTTTCTTATCCATGGCATGTGTTGGCTCACTAAGATGTCCTTTTTACAGGCAATCTTAATCCCTACATTAGTTATCAACCCGAGGTAAGTCTTTCTATTTCAAGAGTGTCAACACAGTATGTGCAGTGAAGTTAGAGGTTATCTAATGATGAATCGTTGCAAGAAGTCCAATTCTTCAATCCAATTCACACAACTCTGCAAAGAAACTATCTATGAAAGGAATACTCACAACACCCTATGTAATTCTATACAACTTGTTCCGAAACCAATTGGAACTTGAGTGCAAATGAGAATTACACGAAGAATTACTCAAATAAGCTTGAGAGTAATCACACTTTAACCATGTAAAGAAACTATGATTATCGAATGACACTAATACTCAAATCGATATGTATTATTAAATAGAAACAACAATCGACAACTGAACAACAATCAGTAAGTGAACAACAATAGCTATAGAAGATTCCTAAATGATAAACATTCTATATTGCAATCCGTAGAAGTTACACAGTCTTGTCTCTCAAGATCTATGATAAGATTCATTCAATCTGAACAACAATCAACCATACATTCACTCATTCCAATCAAAGCACGTACTTAAGTCTATCTCACAATTTCATTATAAAGCTAAGTGAACAACAGTATAGATCAATGTCACCAATCTTCAAGATAAGCAAAAGAACTAAACATTAAATCAATTGCAAGGACCGAATGTAAACTATAACACAAAGGAGCAGTAGAACTTCTTGTGACTGGGCCTAGAGTCACTAGAAGCCTCTGCTTAATAAAAACTTAGAATACGAAGATGTATCAAGCGCAACCTTCTTTCATTAACTTCAAAGTAACAACTTACAAAGTCACTGAATTAACAACGTTTTTACTTCAAAGAGAATAATTACATATCAAAAGTCTGAACTGTCATCTAGTTCCCTTTCGACCTTATATAACATAAAAGGGAAACTTGGATAACAGCGAATCCTTAGGATCAGGAGATATTGAGGATTTCACAATATAAAATCTGATTATATGATAAAACACGAGTACTCGAACTGATCTTCCGCTTCCTTGTCTGCCCCAGACGCCGTGACTTTTCCCTTTATGGCCTCTTACTGTCCTGCCAACTTAACAACTTTTTCCTAATCACATATTTGCATACAAAGATAACAAAGAATCATTTTTTCGTATTAAATTTGCCTATTCTACCATTGATTAGCTTCTTCCAAATTTGACTGATATTTTCCTCATTTTATTCTATAAACAGAGATAATAATATAAGGATGATCGATAAATGAAACATTAAGTGAAGATAAATCATACCTTTTTCTCGTCCCAACATACTCCCTAGCTTACCTTGTTACACGTCCTCGTGCAAGAGTATAGTTCAAATACAACTAGGTGAGGGAATAAGCAGGGTATACTTCTTCCCTGTAATTCCCAAAACCATTATTTTGCTTGAGGACCTTTGGTATCAAATAATGACTGTCCATTCCACTTAAAATCCTCTTTTGACTATCATTTTTTACCATTTAACCTTCATATTCCAGCTATAATCCTTAGAAACTAAATGATATGATGTCATTATCATTATTTTTAGTTTGAAATTAATTTTTGAAATTATTATGTTAAAAATGACATTTTTCAGAAAATTACAAGAAGTTGTGACTTCCTATAAACGCTCCATTGTTCGACATGTTGCATAGCAGGTGAGCGAATTTGAAGATTGTGGGCATGAAGTAAAATGTACACGGATGGTGGATCACCTATCCACTTTCAGTTTTGAATAAAACAAGTGTCCGGTCAACGCTGGTCAAACCCAGCCACTTCAGCCAGTTTTCCAGATTTTGTGAAGAGAATAATTTCTATTTTGAGAATTTTTGCATAAATGAAGGAACTAATTCAATTTCGACCTTCTTAGATGTAATTAATAGAATTCTGTTAGGATAATATGGAGAAGGAATAGCTTGTTTTGTTATAGAATTCATGATAAATAAGCTATGGAAGAAGACTATGTTTTGGAGCTAGATTGTGAACATATGAAAGTACAATTTGTGCATTTTTGATTCCAGATTTAATACATACTTCATCATCAAGTTTATGTCTCAAGATCCAGTGGTTACATTCTTTTGAATCATTTTATAGTGTGCTTGTGAAATGTTGAAGGGCCCTCATCACTACGCTGGTACACTCTGTTTTCAAGTTTCCTTACTAGTTGCATATTCGAATTCGAAAATTAGAAGTCATTTTATGTGCAAAAGTAAAGGTTATGTTACTAGAGTTATCAATTGAGAAGAGCTTGCATTCGTTGTGAAAAGAACCTTGTAAAAGGATTCAACCAATTCTGATCTTAAAATTGATATATATGCTTGCTGCCATACAATTTCCATATTTGCTTATTGGCTTTGACTTTGAAGATAGTTTTGGTTTTATTTTCAATTGATTCAGATTGTAGTTGTTAAATTCAATTTTTAGTTTGATAGGTGATTCTTGTAAAAAGATTCAACTGTTATTGGTTTTCAACATTACTCATCTTATTCACTGTTTGATTTAATTTGTTATTGAAATTATTTTGGATTGTTATGATTGGGAAAAGTTCTATTGAGCAATATTCTTGTAAGGGAATGTTAGGATTTTAACCAGTTATTAATAATCTGTTTTTGATACTTAGGCAATCAGAATCTCATAAAATTTGTTTTATCTAGATTGATGCTTGAGTGATTGAAAAGACAATGAAGGACCTTTTGTAAGAGGGCACTGTTAATTTCATTTACCAGGCTATCATTAGAACCTTAGATCCTTCTAGATCTATATACTTTAAGTAAGCACCTCTAAGTGTACTTTCCCAGGTTGATAAAGGAATTAAGAGCTTAACTTACCTTAGTAAGTAAAGACCAAACATTTTGGCACCGTTTCCGAGGAGGTGCAACTAGAAAGATTAAAAAAAAAAATCAACAAAACAACAAAAACATAGATTTAAATTTAAATTTTAGTCATGTTTATTTATGTCTAGGTTTAGGGATGAGAAAGGAAGATTCACAAAAAACCCCCAACCAACAACTAATCCACCATTAGGAGCAGAACCATTAGAAAATATTGAGTACACAACACCAACAGGAAAAGTTACTGTGGAAAAACTTGAGGAAAAACAAAGATCAGGACAAAGATTCACTCTCATTGAAAGACAAATCCTACTAGCTCATGAAGCAAAGAAAATATATATACTTGAGACTGCAACAGTAAGAGAGAGTAGTACAAAAATCCAACATCCTATCTATGAACAAATTTTCCCTCAAGAACTAAAACAAGAAGAAGAGATAGAAACCTTAGACAAATCACAAATTACAATGGCTGAAGATGGAGAATCCAGAGGACCTACACTTGAACAACTAAGAGAGTATGAGAGACAAATGGAAGAAAGGAGAAGAAGAAGGGAGAATGAAGAAAAACAACAAAATGATACTCTATTTGGAGGAAATCAAAATCCACCAAAAACAGAAGAATCCACATTTAAATTTCCAATTCAAGATAGAGGAGAGAAAATGGATGAGGAAATTAAAATGAAAAACATACCACCATCTGTATTACCAAACTTTTATGGTATGGCAACCGAAGACCCGGACTCATTTTTATTTGAATTTGACATAGTATTCTGAACCTATGGATATACCGATGATGCACATAGACTTCGAATTTTTTCCTGCTACCTTAAAAGTAGCAACACTTAGGTGGTTCATGGGATTAGGTGAACATTCAGTCACTAATTGGGATGACATGAGAAAATTATTTTTGAAAAAGTATCAACCTTATTGTCGATCAAAAGATTCTAAAGATTACATATTTAGAATGAATCAATAAGAAGACGAAACCTTAGAGGAATAATTGGAAAGATTCTCATATAATCTACAAAAATCAAAACATAAAACTATGTCTATTGATCTTATTCGAACAATCTTTCTTAAAGGCATCCGGGATGAGTATCTAGATGACCTCAATCTCATGGGTAAAGGGGAAATTTCTAGTTTACCTTTTGAGGAGATTGTTGAATTGTGTCAAAAGTACTCTAGGAGTAGGGCAATGAATGGGAAAAGAGCCATGACATCAAAGATCACAAAATCTGCTACAGGAAATATTACTAGAGCGGAACTAGGCAATCTATTTGAAGATTTCAAAACAGACCTTTTAAGTACTTTGGGAAACCAAATAGATACTTTGGAAACAGATAAAAGACAAGATGAACAAGAGCAATAATTATCTATATTCTGTCCCAAGTGCAGACGAAAACATGCTTTGAAAGAATGTCCTTTAGATAATGTGCAGATTTGTGGGTTTTGTACAGAAAATCATGACACTAAGGATTGCACAAAGATGAAAATTTTGTAGAATTACAAATTGGAAGCCAATGCAAAAATGGAGAACATGTATTTCATGGGAGCTAGAAGGCCATGGCAACCAAGACCTCCAGGTATGTATCAAAATCCAAATTCAACATATTATAGCATGCCTGTTCAAAATTCTTGGAATGTTCCCATGCCTTGGCAAAATTGGTTTAATCAACAACAACAAACATACCCACAACAATGATGGAAAGGATATTCTTTTCCTTAGCAATTTACTCAACAACAACCTCAGCAATATCAACAACCATTTGCTCAACCATATCCCCAACACTATCAGTCACAATACTCTTAGCCATATCCACAACAATACCCTCAGCAACCAGTAGCTTATCAACAACAGAATCCTCAACAAACATTACCTTCTCCTCCACAAATAATTCCACCTCAGCTACATCTACCATCCAACCAACCTCTTAGACCCACACAGCTACCAGCTCAACCTATAGCTAACCCAAACAACTGAATAGATAGACCAACTTACAACGTAGATGAGGGACCATTGTACCCAACTTTGCCACTGCAAAACATTGAACTAAGGTCAGGTCAAACTCTCCATAAAGAACCTCCACTTGTTCAAACACAGTCACAACAAGAGAATCAAAATGATGAAGAAGAAACCCAACCACATAGCAAACAAAGTGACCCAACACAAAACAATCTAGAACAGGGTCAAAAAATCAAAACACTACAACCACCTCCATTTCTGGAACGATTACTTTAGCCAAAATTACCCACACCATTGCCACAATTTGATGTTCTTGATGAATTGAGAAATGCGTATGTCAAAATGCCATTACTTCAGGCAATAAAGGATATTTCGATTTACACAAAAGCCATTAAAGAGCTCTGTCTCAAAAAGAATGCAAAGAAAATATTTGATCCAAAAACAATACATGTCATTGGAAATTTAGCTGGCTTAATGTCAAATGTCATTTCCATGGAAAAATATGTTGAACCAAGCATACCTAGAGTAACATCAATTATCAACAAAATTTCAATTCCAAACACTTTGATTGATTTAGGAGCTGCAATAAATGTCATGACATTGGACACAATGAAAACTTTGCAGCTGACAAATTTACAGTCAACCCCAATTGTTTTGGAATTAGCAGATCACTCTAAAGTCATTCCTAAGGGGGTACTAGAAGATATAATTGTTTCACTGGAATTTTGGGAGTATCCAGTTGATTTCTTAGTACTCCAGCCAAAATCGAACTTAGGAGGACATCCACTCATACTTGGCAAACCATGGTTGGCAACTGCTAATGCATTCATTGGATGTAGATCTGGTAACATGATCATTTCTAGAGGCACAAAGAGAAAACAACTTACCTTGTACCCATCAGCACAAGCCCTAATAGTAACACAAAACTTATGGCTTGATGACAAGTACAATGATCAGGAAGAAATATACTCTGTTTTAAGCATCAATCAAATGTATGATATTGAGGAGAACAACAATGAAGATTTCGTGGAAATTTTTATCTCTCAGCCTGATGTTTCAGAAGAATTAAGAAATGAACAATACACTACTGCAGATTACATGTTGGCACAAAGATTTCAAGAAACTTGCACTATGTACTCTCTGAAAGCAATCTTTGATGAAATATTTCCAATCGACTCCATTACAAACACACAAAGCAAGATAATAGAAATCAGCCGAGGAAAAACATTGAACATTGGGGCCTTTCTAGAACATCTCATGAAAAGAAATTGCTTGACTTGCTCACCAAATACCAAAAGGCATTCGCTTGGGACTACACTAACATGCAGGGAATTCACCCGGAAACTTTCACTCACCATATCTATACAGACACTAGTATTCAACTAGTGAGGTAGCCACAAAGGCGGATGAATCCCATGCTCAAAGAGGTTGTAAGAGATGAAATGCAGAAGTTACTAAAAGTAAAGTTCATTTACCCCATTTTTGACAGCCAATGGGTATCTCCATTAGTAATAGTTCCCAAGAAAAACGGTAAATGGCGAGTTTGTGTTGACTATTGAGAACTGAATAAGGCCACCCTTAAAGACTACTTTCTATTGCCATTTATTGACCAAGTTTTGGATACATTAGTTGGAAAAATGTAATTTTCCTTTCTTGATGATTTTAGTGGCTATAATCAGATTAGCATAGCCTTAGGAGACCAAGATAAAACAACATTTACCTATCCCTGGGGCACGTATGCTTACAATGTACTACCATTTGGCTTGTGCAATGATCCAACAACATTTCAAAGAGCAGTATTAGCAACTTTTGCTGATCTGGTCCACAAAAGTGTTGAGGTATATATGGATGATTTTTCAGTATATGGTGATTCCTTTGACAATTCATTGCAAAATCTTGAGAAAGTTTTACAACGATGTATAGAAACCAACTTGTCTTTTAGCAATGAAAAATGTTATATGATGATGAATGAGGGAATAATCTTAGGACATCATATTTCTCTTGAGGGAATCAAGGTAGACCGAAGCAAAATACAAATTATTGTCAAATTTCCCATTCCAACAAATCAAAAAGATGTAAGAAGCTTTCTTGGTTATGCAAGTTATTATAGGAGATTTATTGAAAATTTTAGCAGGATAGCATTGCCTTTGTTTAAACTTCTTACAAAAGATGTAATATTCAATTGGACTGAGGCTTGTCAAAAAGATTTCGAGAAACTCAAAGAAAAACTAAGTACTGCTCCAGTTTTAAGGGGACCCAATTGGGCTTTACCTTTTCATATTTCAACTGATGCATCTGACATAGCAGTAGGGGCTTCATTAGGGCAAAAAGAAGATGCTTTAACTTATGCCATTTACTTTATTAGTAAAAATTTGACTCCTGTTGAACTCAACTATACAGTAACGGAAAAGGAAATGCTTGCAATTATACATGCGGTAAACAAATTTCGTCATTATATAACTGGATATGAAGTCCTCATTCACACAGACCACTCCAACATTAGATACTTGATGAACAAACCTATTACTAATGGAAGGATCACGAGATGGTTACTCTTACTGCATGAATTTAATCTCACCATACTAGACAGAATAGGGAAAGAGAACCAGGTAGAAGATTACTTTTCTAGACTACAAAATTCAGGTGAAGTTGTCCAAGTTGAAGATTCATTTCCTGATGAACACTTGTTTGCAATTTCAGTGTTAACTCCATGGTATGCTGATTTAGCTAATTACTTGTCCATAGGGAAGGTACCACCATCTTTCAGTTCAAAGGAGAAGAAAAGGTTGATCAAACAAAGCGCAAGATATTCATGGGTTAATGGTGATTTGTTTTACACTGGTTATGATATGATCATTAGAAGATGCATTAGAGAGGATGAAATAATTGACATACTAGCTTCATGCCATGATCAACCTTGTGGTGGCCATTTTGCAACAAAGAGGACAACATACAAAATTCTTAGCCTTGGCTACTATTGGCCATCAATTTTCAAAGATTCAAAGAAGTCTGTAAGAAGTTGTGACAACTACCAATGCATGGGCAGACCAACCACTTCTAATGAGATTCCATTACAGCCACAAGTGCATCTAGAACCATTTGAAAAATGGGCTCTAGACTTTGTTGGACCCATCAATCCACCATACAAAGGTAAGAAGTACATTCTTGTATGTACTAATTATGTGACTAAATGGGCTGAAGCAAAGGCACTTGCAAGGGAAACTAAACAAACAGTAGTCAATTTCCTTTTTGAGGAAATATTTGTTAGATATGGAGTACCCAGAGAGATAGTAACTAACAAAGGGAGTCAATTCACATCAAGACTGGTTTAAGAAATTACAAAGAAGTATAAAATCAAGCATAGACGGAGCACACCCTACCATCCGCAGGCCAATGGCCAAGTGGAATCTAGAAACAAAACACTATAAGGGATCATGACAAAAACAGTGGCAAGAAACAGAAAGGATTGGGCAGACAAGCTCAATGAAGCACTCTAGGCATATAGAATTACTTGGAAAAACACAACAGGGTTTACACCCCATCAGCTAGCGTATGGAAAAGAGGTCATGTTGCCAATAAAATTTCAAATACATACATATAAATTGGCTACAGACTTAGGAATAGACCTCTCTGAAGCCCAACAATAAAGACTTATGCAATTGAACCAACTGGATGAGATGAGACAAGAGGCAGTACAAAGGACAACAATGATACAACAACAAAGGAGACAGTGGCATGACAAGCTAATTAAGAAGAAAGAATTTCAAGTTGGGGACTGGGCATTACTCTTTGATTCAAAATTCAAGGATTATAAAGCTAGATTTACAACCCACTAGATGGGCCCTTATGAAATCATTGAAGTCTTTGAGAATGGATCAGTCAAATTAACTTCAATTGACCAAGAAGGACATAAATATCTGGTCAATGGACACATTCTAAAGATCTACCATAAGCCTGTCAGTAGAGAAGAATTCATGAGGACAGTATCACAACAAAAGGAGGTACAGATAGTACATCAGTCAGCTGTAATATCCAAGCCTTAAATAGTTTCTATTTTCTAAAAAAAAAGAAAAAAAAAAGAAAAAAAAGAAAAACAAAAAAACAAAATAATGTTTAGATATGAAAACCAGAGATGGCATAATCTAAACAAGAATTCTTATGACAAAACCAAGAAATTGGCTTGTAAGAATTCCTTTTTCGCTTAGTGTAAATAATAAAATAAAAAGAATTCTGAAAGAAATATGACTTGAGGACAAGTCAAATCATCAGTTGGGGAGAAGAAAGTCTGAACTTGTTCATTCTTTTCTGTCTCCATAAGTTCATCTCCAGTAGAGGAAGAGATTTGTCTTTAAATTTTCTAATGGATTCTTAAGAAATGATTGTTGTTCAGTATTTTCCAAAAGGATTTGTTTGTAAACTCAGAACATATCTCAGAAAGGGACCTGTTATATACAAATTCTATTCTTAAAAAGGGACCTGTTAAACATAATTTCTCAGAAAGGGACTTGTTATCATTCTCAGGCAAGGGACCTGTTCTAAGCACATTCTCAGAATGGGATTTGTTCAGAGGAAGATTGCATCAACAAAGAAGAAGACCAGATCCAAGAAGAAGAAGATTGCAAAGAAGAAGACTGGACTGCACCTAAGAAGAAAGAGACTACATTTAAAAGAGAAATGGACACCATCACATTCTGCCTGAACATATCAAGCAACAAAAGCCAACTCCCAAACAAAGAGATATTAGAGGGCTGTAAGAATTTTCATTTTAATATTTTTAATTTCTTTTATTAGTTTCAATTTTTAGATGGTGGTTTATGATAATTATTGATTTCAGTTTCTAAATACCCAGCTTATCCTATATCGTTCATTCTTATATCCTGTAGGAGTCAGTCCTACTGTTCTACCTATATCCTATAACTATAACCTATTTCCTATTTATGAACATTAGTCCTATCCTCTACCTTGTATATATTCCTGAAGGTCTGATCCTTAAAGCCTACCTTTTGATCATGTACATACATTTCTAATCAACCTATAGTCATAAGTACCAACAGACCTACCAAAACTAAGCATGCATACTTAAGAACTGAATTTTGAAGATAGGGATCTGGTCACAAATACAAAGGATTTATCAATTTGTAAGCCACAAAATAGATCACGAATACGAAGGATTTATAAATTTGTATGGTTTTCAACCTACAATTTTTTTTTTTAAATCTAGAAAATAAAACATAATTGATAGACAAAGGGTATGTGATCATAAGAAAGGATTAATGGCTAGCTCAGCAAAATCATCATGACTTGATACTCTTATAACCTGAAGGCATCATAATGGTTTGCATACCCAATTTTATCATTCAATGACCGCTGCCAGGACTCCAAAGGCCATCATTAAAAAATCCTTGTGTAAGGCATTGAAGGGATTATTAGTGAAGCATATGTTGCGTGAAGAGATTGAGGGTTCATTGCATGAACAAGTAATGAATGAAGTAAGTAAGCACTGTATTCATAATGAAGTATAGGTAGAATTTTTGACCTGTAGAAAACGCTGTGAATTAGAGTTGTTGCCATTTTGAAGGTTATAAACCAATCCTCTCTGAGTTACATAAGGGTATAGTGTTACGAGTATGTTGACAATAACAATTTCAACATACGAGTAAAAGGGCCACAGCACAGGGGAGACCCACCAGAATTGGTTGAAGGGAATTTCGATTTTATTGGTAGCATCCTCCATTAAACAAGAGATATGCATAATACTCAGGCCCAGGTAGTTTTTTTATCGTAACTCTGGTGAAATTTGTTTTTACAGCATAAGGGAAATACAATAATTTTCTACAAACTATGGTAGAATTCTTTTTACAACTGTAAACTCTTCTTACACCCAGGGTAACAGGAGATAAAAAATTTCTCTCATGGCAAACTGAGTAGAGCCACAACAATTTGACCCTTCCAAATATCATAAGGACTGCATAGACATTTTTAGGGCAAAACAATGGCTGCCATTCTTAGAAAAATACAGTGGGAACAATGAGAAAACGGCAAGGGAGTTTTCCTCTTCATTTACTGGTGAGAGAGCCATTGTAGGAAACTTGTCTTTTAGGGTCTTAGAAGACACAATTGCTCAAGCAATAGGTATAATCCAATAAGGAGAAAATTATTTTAAAACCAAGCAATTCAAAGAGAAAACATGGACACATTTCATATCCAGGACAAGGGTATCATCAGTTGACTGGAAATCAGGGATACCAAGGAGCTGGCTCATTCATCCATGGGATGAAATCATTTATGTCATTCAGAAATTTTATAACCTGTGAGGGAAGATACAACATTGTATTTCTTTATCATATCAAATTGTTAATGCATCTAAGAGGGGATTGCATTATAAGTTTGCCTTATTTTCTTTTACAAAGTTTGACTAAAATGTCTATGACCATACAAAAACAAAGGAAAAACAAGGATAAGGGTCCACACCATTTTGGTTTGATAAAAATATTGATTGAATTTGAAATGCAAAAGATAAATGTGACCTGGAAGAAGTTCTTGGTGGCTAATGAGTTTATGATAGATGAGGAGCAAGCAAAGCAACAGAATTCACAAGAAGAGCAGCGTAATTCAAAGGGACAACAACACGCAAAACTAGTGATTGATGTAGATGCTATAGAGGAAGACTTTTCAGAGTACAGACTAAGTAACTCTGTTCCATACAGCAGCAGTATCAGAACAAGGAGGATGGTAAGGTAGGAGGCTGAAAGGGCTTACAGGATAAAATTTTCTTCAATTACACAAGAAAGTCTAGAAATACTAAGTTAGGTTGGAAATGGAAAATGGTGGAGGAGGATGATGTTCTACAATAGGCACAGTATGAATACATATAGGGATTGGAAAGTAAAGACAAGGAAAAGGAGCAACAAGAACAGAAGGTCTCAGGTAAAAAGAAAAGAAAACTGGAAAGGAAAGTTGAGAAGTTACAAGAACAGCTTATGGAATTAGAGGTTTTGGAAAGAGTAGTGAAAAGAGAGAAGGAGACACTCAAAATAAAAAGCAAGAAGTTTCAAGTTGATAATGAAAAATTGAAAAAGAAGGTTAAAAAACTTAGCCTATAAAATGCAAATTTGTAGGAAGGCCTACAAACTCTACAAGCAAAAGAAAGCAATTAAAACCAAGTATCAAATCCTGAAGATAGAGTATGAAGCCAAAATGAACATTAACGCTTTACTTTAGGCAGTAGAATCAAAGGCAGAGGTAGAAGACAAAATTTGACAGGTTAGAACTTATTTGTGTGAAGGCATGCAAAATCCTGAGTTTGGGGGAATGTTGGTATCAAATTATCACTGTCCATTCCACCTAAAATCCTCTTTTGACTATCATTTTTTACCATTTAACCTTCATATTCTAGATATAATCATTAGAAACTAAATGATATGATGTCATTATCATTATTTTTAGTTTGAAATTAATTTTTGAAATTATTATGCTAAAAATGACATTTTTCAGAAAATTACAAGAAGTTGTGACTTCCTGTAAATGCTCCATTGTTTGACATGTTGCACAGCAGGTGAGCGAATTTGAAGATTGTGGGCATGAAGTAAAATTTACATGGATGGTGGATCACCTATCCACTTTCAATTTTGAAGAAAACAAGTGTCCGGTTAACACTGGTCAAACCTAGCCACTTCAACAAGTTTTCTAAATTTTGTGAAGAGAATAATTTCTATTTTGAGAATTTTTGCATAAATGAAGGAACTTATTCAATTTCGACCTTCTTGGATGTAAGTAATAGAATTATGTTAGGATAATATAGAGAAGGAATAGCTTCTTTTGTTATAGGATTCATGATAAATAACCTATGGAAGAAGACTATGTTTTGGAGCTAGATTGTGAACATATGAAAGTATAGTTTGTGCATTTTTTATTCCAGATTTAATAAAGACTTCATCATCAAGTTTATGCCTCAAGATCCAGTATTTACACTCTTCTGAATCGTTTTATAGTGTGCTTGTGAAGTGTTGAAGGGCCCTCATCACTACACTGGTACACTCTGTTTTCAAGTTTCCTTACTAGTTGCATATTCGAATTCGAAAATTAAAAGTCATTTTATGTGCAGAAGTAAAGGTTATGTTAATAGAGTTATCAATTGGGAAGAGGTTGCATTCATAGTGAAAAGAACCTTGTAAAAGGATTCAACCAATTCTGATCTTGAAATTGATATATATATGCTTGCTGCCATCCAATTTCCATATTTGCTTATTGGCTTTGACTTTGAAGATAGTTCTGGTTTTATTTTCAAGTGATTAAGATTGTAGTTGTTAAATTCAATTTTCAGTTTGATAGGTGATTCTTATAAAAATATTCAATTGTTATTGGTTTGCAACATTACTCATCTTATTCATTGTTTGATTTAATTTGTTATTGAAATTATTTTGGATTGTTATGATTGGGAAAAGTTCTATTGAGCAATATTCTTGTAAGGGAATGTTAGGATTTTAACTAGTCATTAATACTCTGTTTTTGATACTTAGGCAATCAGAATTTCATAAAATTTGTTTTATCTAGATTGATGCTTGAGTGATTGAAAAGACATTGAAGGACCTCTTGTAAGAGAGCACTGTTAATTTCATTTACTAGGCTGTCATTAGAACCTTAGATCCTTCTAGATCTATATACTTTAGGTAAGCACCTCTAAGTGTACTTTCTCAGGTTGATAAAGGAATTAAGAGCTTGACTTACCTTAGTAAGTAAATACCAAACAAGGACAGTGAAAGCCTAGGTTACCTCATGATATTTTAAGTTATAATCACTATGGTATTGATCAAGAGGGCACCATATGATTGGGGTTCTATAGCGGCATCCTATCCAGTCTAGTCCCAATGTTAAAATCATATTGCTATATTTGAAAAAACGGGAAGAGGCAGCTTGGAAGTTACAGTATCCAAATGGCTCCCGTCCCCTCACAGTGTTACTGGAAACTTCCCATCTTTGCTTGGATGTAGCTAAAGCTTCTTCTTAATATCCTGGAAGTATTCCTTTCTGACCTAAATGATATCAGTATGGATTGGCCCTAATTTGCATACGACACCATTTTTCTTCATAAACTGCTTATGCCAGACAGATAGGAGTAGTGGCTGTGTAGGTTCTCCTCGGACCCATAGGTCAATGCCATATTCACAACTTTTGAATGTTTTGTAAGCCTTGGCCCATTTTAGCTGATTAGTAGCAAAGGAAAGGAATGCCTAAAATTGAATATCTCCTATGAAAGGAGCAGGGTGGCTATCCCTGTCATCCTCTAGAACAAAATTATGCATATAGAGCTCACAAAGGAGGCATTGAATCTTCTCATTGTGTTCTCTGAAACACTTAATAAAATCAAGAGTGGCTTTAATTTCTACTGATTTACCCACCTTAACGTCCTTAACATTTAACAGTAGATATCTCTCCATAAGAAATAAAGCATAATTAGTAGCGGGGTCTCGACAAGATAAAGTGTCTGAATAGAGAACAGACAACCTCCATTCATTCTCTGGCTTTCTGCAATTGACCCTTTAAATTTTCAACCTTCTTTTGCTCAGTCGGGTATTGAGCAAAAGTCTCATCCTCCATCCTGGTAAGTGCCTTGAATTTCTTCTTTAGGCCTTGGTGTTCATGAAAAGGGATCACTTTCTCCTTGTGCTGAGCTAGCTCTTGATGAACTGTTAAAAGCTCATTCTCTAATTTTCTAATAATGACTTCTCTAACCAAAGGGGTATAAAGAGGCGTTTCATCTGTTTGGACTTCTGCATCTTGGGTCTTCTCAGGGTCAGTCTGTATAGCAGCTTCAATTGTTTCCAGAATTATATCTTGAATATTTTCTTCAATCTTGGTCTGGACAACAGTGTCTGCAGTGGGGTAGGCTATTTGAGTTCCCTGTGAAAAGATACAAGGCTCCTTTGTTTGTATGGTAGTGTCTTCCCTCATAGCAGTCTCAGTCTAGGTTTCTCTTGGGAAACCCTTAAGAAACTCTGTCTGAGTCTCCGCATCCTTCGCAGAACATTGTTCTGTTTGTGTCCCTACATTCTCCATTTCTACTTTTAATTTCCTCATCCTAGTTGCTTCTTTTAACCATTATTTCAACTGCCTGATTACCTGCTTCTGTTTTATGTATTTTCTGAGAACCTTTTTAAGTTTAAATTTGTAGGGCTCTTCTACTCTAGGGCTCCCATGTGGGGTTGCATTATCTTCTGCCACATGCACAGGCTGCATTATGTTAACATCAGGAATGTTTCTAGTTGGAGCCGTGTTTGCTGGCGGGATTTCTCCTTCCAACTCATAATTATTATTCATTTAGTGTTCAGGAGATCCCAATGCAATGGTATCTCCTGAACAATCATCATACTCGTGTTCTTCTTCTTGGTAGGCCTCATCCACGGGGGTCTTTGAAAAGGGAATATCACTTGGTTGATTGGTATCCTCTAAGTTTTCGCCTTCAGGGTTTCTTTCTGCTATGGTTTCTTCGTGCTCCTCGGCTTCGAGGGGTGTTTCCATATCAGGAATTAACTCTCTTTGTTTCTCCATGGGATCAATGCATGGTTGGGTTTGTTCGTGATCGGAGTTGTCAGCATGAGTCGATCGATCAGGAGTAGAGTTTTGCCTTTCAGTGTTTTCTGGTTGCTCCCTGCCCTCGGTAAACATCTCCATGCTTCCCAAAAACCTTGCCACTTCCTCCTCATAGTCTTGCAACAGAGGGTCTTGAGGACTGAGAGGAGGTGTGCGGGATGGTCCAGCTTCTTCTGCTTGGATTGGAATGCATTGCTGGGATTTTACTCTCACTGAGCGTCTACAATTAGCTGATTCTAGGGGTGGAGTGGGGTTCTTTCATTTTAATGTTTTCTTTGGGCCTGGGGTTCTTGGCCCTTGCTACTATGTTTCCTCATTTTCCAGGGGTGGAGCCAAGGTAGGATTTATGATACTATATCATGTTAATTGTTGTTGTGCCAATCTATTTGTGATGATTAACTTAATTAATCCATGATGGCTAACTACACTATGTGGGTCCTTGGCTATCCTTACTCGTCAGGCAAAATCAGGTAACAGGGAATTTAAATAAAATGGTAAATTAATTGAAATGATTTGCTTTAAAATGGCTAGGAGTTTCAGTTGTCGAGGCTTTACCACGTCATGTCGGCCATCGCAAGTGATATATCTATGGATGATGACCTCCAGCTCTTGCCATGGTTACTACAACGCCGAAGGGTGAATTCCTTTTCCCGTTCGTACCAGTCCCTCGCTTGGGTTCTATAAGGCTTCAATTGCACTGTATAAAAGGATGCGTTTGTCTACCCATTTCACCCCTTCCACCGGAAGTTGAGTGACTTCGGCCAGGACTTCTTATGAAACTATCATGCTTATGCCTTTGACCACTGTACTACCTTTCTGCAGATTTTGTAGAAACTCCAGTGTTTTCTCTTCATGGAATCCCTGCAATCTGTTTAAGTATTGTAACCAGCCAGCATGTTCAAGGATTTTGCAGGCTTGATCCAACACCACCAGTACTAGAGGCTCACTCCAAATTTCTCTTTTGCCCATAGTTGCTGCAATTGAGTCTGGTTCTTCTGAAGACAGCTGTGTTTTACCCTTGTAATGCAACACAACAATGATGTATATCACATGAATTATAAAGGAAATGACTCTACTTGGATAACAATTATCGTTTTTAGTTAAGTCGTCCATCCTGTTAGCCATACTTAATGCAAAATCATATGTTCACATGCCTGCCATGATGGTTGTCATTCTTTGACCAATTAGAATTTTCTGCTAATTATTACATATCCCTGCACATCATGCAAACGTACTCCAGAGGTAATCCAAATGATTATCACACATTTATTCATAACTGGAATACATGCTATCCATAGCAGGCCATTCCCCCCTCTGATAAGAGAGGGGCATCCATGTCCTTTCAGCATGCGAAAAACATGCAAATAACCAATGCGAAATAAATGCCGACAACCAATCTAAAAAACACAACACACAAATCAATAAAGCATTTAAGTGACATGCACCATCTGACGTGAATTGGCCAAAAATAAAAATAGCAATATCAAGTCATTATGTCAAATATTTTACCGTAAGCAGGATTAATCATATCATCATAATCGACGGTTTATAATTAATGGTTTTCTTTTAATACTCAAGGATATATGGAATATGATAAATATAGATAAAAATCACCATGCTATGCAGCTTGTAAAAGTGCTCCCAAACGGAGTTTTTCGTTTAGAAATAAGGTCATAGGTGATAAGAGGTAGATGTCATATGGCAATATAAGACAATACTTCAATACCACAATAGAGCCACTGCTGCCAGCAGGCATTCATAGCCTCGACAAGGTTACTTTTTAACCCTCCCAAATGAGCCAGAGTCCTTTTCACAATTTAATTTTTCTTCTTTTTGTCACAAAGAGACCACTATCCTCGCATGATGACCAGATAACCATAGTGACACTCACCAGGGTGAAATAGAGATGATCAGGTTGGCTCATGATGAGATCCCCTATTCTTCTGACAAATTATTTATCAAGAAGATCATTACCTTGGTGTGGTAGCCAAATTGGAATGTCACCTGTTACATTCTTATGATCGTGGTAGGCTGGCTCATGATGAGACCCCCTATCCTCTTTGGACAATGTTGTAAGAATTTTTCTATTTTTATTTTATTTTTGCAATTTTTCTTGTAAAAAAGGAGGCTCATTTGCTCCTTAAGAGTCAGGGATGGTGTAAGAAATAAGAAGATTCCAATGGAAGTATTATACTCTTATCCCTTAACATTATATCGATGAGTTTTATCCATTTTGAAGTATAAACATAAGCCAACATGGATTAAAGGTAATGACTCATTTCTTGATGTGTCCCAAAAGAAAAGATGTTCAGACAACCATTATAAAGATACGCCATATTAGCTTGATGAATAAATCTAACCAACAAAAGGATTTTAGAAGTTATAATGACATTGTTATTACCATATATCTTTAGAAGAGGCACGAATGCACATGGCACTTATTTGCAATATAAAAGAAGAAGATCATGGTATAATAATTAAGAAAAAAATGAGAAAAATTCAACATTTAGCTTGTGGTTCACTCTGCAAAATAAAAAAAAAAATCAAAGAAAATGAAAATAAATAAGGAGAAATGCATTGTTCAATCAATTGAATGGCAGGCATTCAAGAGTTTAAATAGCGAAAACAAATAAAAAACAATGTTGTTCAATCAAGTGAATGACAATTGTTCAATAATTTGAACAACGAAAACTAATGAACGGAAAATGTGTCATTCAATCAATTGAACGACAGTTGTGAGAATACAAAAAACGTGATGTTCAATCAATTGAATGACAGTCATCCAATTGTTTGAACAACGAAAACGAAATAAGAAAAATAGTGTTGTTCAAGCAAGTGATCAGTTAGCATCTGCTAGTTTGAATAACAAAAACAAGAAAAATGTGTTGTTTAATCAATTGAACGGCATGTGTTCGCTTGTTTGAACAGAAAAAATCAAAAATGAAAATGTGCTATGCAATCAATTGAACGACAAGAGTTCGCTTGTTTAAATAACAAAAATAAAAAACAAAAATGTGATATTCAATCAATTGAATGGCAAGCGTTCACTTTTTTGAACAGCAAAAACGAAAAAAATGTGTTGTTCAATCAATTGAATGGCAAACGTTCGCTTGTTTGAACAACGAAGAATGGAAAAAAATGTGTTGTTCAATCAATTGAACGACAAACGTCCAATTGTTTGAACAATGAAAAATGAAAAAATGTGTTGTTCAATCAATGGAACAACAAACGTCCAATTGTTTGAACAACAAAAATAAAAAACAAAAATGTGATGTTCAATCAATTGAACAAAAAACGTCCAATTGTTTGAACAATGAAAACAAAAAAAAAATGTGTTGTTCAATCAATTGAACGGCAAATGCCCAATTGTTTGAACAACGAAAAATGAAAAATTGTGTTGTTCAATCAATTGATCAACAAATGTCCAATTGTTTGAACAACGAAAACAATAAAAAATGTGTTGTTCAATCAATTGAATGACAAATGTCCAATTGTTTGAATAACGAGAACAAACAAAAATGTGCTATTCAATCAATTGAACGACAAACATTCAATTGTTTGAACAACATAATACATCAAAGAAAAACTATGTTGTTCGATCAATTGAACGACGAGTTACAAAAAAAAATGTTGTTTAATTAATTGACCGATAGGCGTTCAATTGTTTGAACAGTAAAAACAAAAAAAAAGCATATTTACATGGTAATGCCTACAAAGGTATGTACATTATTTACAATTTTTCAAGAAATTTCAATTTTTTAAAGAGAAAGATACTGGGTTATCATTCCCTGCAGCTAGAATTTGCATGGAGGGGTCCTTGTGTACCTGCTTGCAGAAATATTCTTTGGTAAGCAGTTGATGATAGAGGCGCACTCCATGTTCGTTTACCTTAAAGAAATGGCCAGATCCTTCTATGGTAGTCAAGGTAAGAGTACCATTGTTATGCACTTCTTGAATATCATAAGGGCCGAGCCATCTTGTTTGCAACTTGCTGGGAAGTCCTGGAACCTGGAATCATACAGAAGTGCCCAATCTCCTTTTTGAAACATTTTCTTCTTGATAAGGTTGTCATGCCATTTTTCCCTTCACTGCTGTATTATTGTAGTTCGTTGCAAAGCAAGCAATCGAGCTTCATCTAGTTCATTAATCTGTTGAAGACACTTGGTTTGAGCTTCTGTTAAATCTAGACCCACTTCCTGGGCCGTCCTTAGAGTCTTTATTTCAAATTCGATTGGAAAAATTGGTTCTTTACCGAACACAAGTTGGTAGGGAGAGTATCCAGTAGTATTCCTCCAAGTCATACGATAGGCCCACAAGGACTCTGGAAGTCTAGCAGTCCAATCTTGTCAGTGTGTTGAGACTGTTTTAGTCAGAATTGCTTCTATAACCTTGTTGGTGCTTTCTACCTGCCCGTTTGCCTGCGGGTGATACGAAGAAGTGATCCTGTGCGTGATATGGTGGTTTTTTAGGGTGGCAGTAATCTTGTTACCTATGAATTACTTTCTCCCATCTATGACCACTTCTCACAGTAATCCATACCACACAAATAGCCCAAAAGGGAAGTTAATCATTGCTTCCTCTGTGGCTCTTGGTAAATCTACTGTTTCCGCCAATTTTGTCACATAATCCGTGGCTACCAGTATGTAGGCCTTCTAATTGGAAGGCGGATGGAATGGACCTACGAAGTCTAATTCCCAATGCTCAAAGGGTTCTATGACAAATTATGGTTGCAGAGCCATTTCATCAGATTGACCAGGCCAACCCATCCTTTGGCAACTGTCGCAAGCCTGGGCATATTTCTTAGCATCCTTAAAAATAGTGGGCCAGTAATAACCCATTTGTAATACCTTATGTCCTATCCTTCGGTTTGCGAAATGTCCCCCACAAGGTTCATCATGGCAAGCCTTCAGGATGTCATGGATCTCATTCTTGTGGATACATCTGCGTATACACATGTCAGCCCCCGTATGCAAAAGATATCCACCTATCCAAGAGAACTGGGCGCTACGCTGAATAATCAATTTTCTTTCCCTTGTTGTTAAATGTTTGTGTAGCTTCCCTACTGCTAGATAATTTTCCACATCTGCGTACCATGGCGTCTTAATCATCACAGCAAATAGGTGCTCATCTGGGAATTGGTCATCTACCACCAGTAGATCATTAACCTTCGGAATGCAAGATAGAAAATCAGCAACAAGATTCTCCTTTCTTGGACGATCTTTAATGGTAACGTTGACCTCCTGCAAAAGCAATAACCATCATGTTACTCTACCATTTGTGATAGGTTTATTAGCTAGATATCTAATGGCAGAGTGATCAGTGTACACAAAGACTTGGTAGCCATTTATATAGTGTCTATATTTGATTATTGCATAAATAACTACTAAGAATTCTTTTTTCGTCACTGTGTAATTGAGTTCTGCAGGGGTGATATTTTTGCTAATGTAATATATAGCATAAGGTTTATTGTCCTCCTCTTGACCGAGGACAGTGCCTATGGCTACATCTGATGCGTCCCTGGAAATTGAAAAGGCAGCTCTCAGTTTGGTCCACGTAATACTGGTGTTGTTGAGACTAGTTTTTTTAATCCTACAAAAGCTATGTCACATTTGTCAGACCAACTGAAGTTAATGTTTACATTTAGAGCGTATAAGGGTGCCACAATTTGTGAAAAAATCTTGATAAATCTGCAACAATAACCTGCATATCCTAGGAAATTACACACCTCTGTTTGGGTGCAGGGGGTAGGCAGTAAAAGAATTACCTGTATTTTTGCTGGGTCTACCTGTATTCCTGCTGTAGAGATGTAATCCCCCAGGATCACGCCCTCGGTCATCATCATGTGACATTTAACATTGCTTAAACATAACATGGTAGTGATGCATCATTCTAAGACTTTTTCTAGCGTTCGTAATGCTTGATCAAAATCATCCCCATATGGAGTAAAATCATCCATATATACCTCCAGTCCTTCATTTATTATATTATCAAAGATGCTTAGTATAGCTCTCTGAAACATGGATGGGGCATTGCACAAGCCAAATGGTAATACTCTGTATGCGAATGTGCCCCAGGGACAGGTGAAGGTCACTTTGTCTTGGTCTTCAGGGGCAACCTGAATTTGATTGTACCCACTGAAGCCGTCTAGAAAGGAGAAGAACTGATTCTCTGCCAATGTATCAAGGACCTGATCAATGAATGGGAGGGGAAAATGGTCTTTATGTGTTGCCTTATTTAGTTCTCGATAGTCTACACAAATACACCATTTACCATTTTTTTTGGGGACGACCACCAAAGGGGAGACCCATTTACTGTCTGAGATGGGATAAATAAAGTTTACATCCAGTAGCTTCTGTAATTCCTCTTTCACGATATCTTTGAGGTGAGAGTTCAATCTCTGTTGAGGTTGCTGGATGGGTCGTGCATCCTTCTCTGTATAAATGTGGTGTGTACATAACTGCGGATCTATCCCTTTCATATTAGGATAATCCCAGGCAAAAACCCCTTTATTTTTCTGCAATACCTGGATAAGATTTTTGCTATTCGCTCTCCAAATTAGCATTGATATTTAGAACTTTGCCTGGTTCAATCTCAATTGGTTTGTTGTTCTAAACAGTAGTTATCTGAATATGTTGGTCGTCTGTGTCCTTCAGGGGATCTTCTATGGTTTCGTTATCAAGAATTGCTTTCAATATCTAACACTCCATATTGGTTAGCTGATTTATAAACTGTTGATAACATATTCTTTAATTTGTTTTTTAAATTCTTGCGCTTCTGCTACTATGAGGGGTGAACGGATGCTCTCTTACAGGTACGTTGGTGGCTGCTTACATATTTTTACAATGGGCAAACTTGGCCTGGAAGGCAGGTATAACACCAGATTTTTTACAGCATCTCCCTTTGTGATAGTCATGCTACCTTCTCGGCAGCCAATATATGCATCAGCTGTTGCCAGCCAAGGTCATCCCAGAATCAAAGGATGCCATCCAACCTACTCCTTGGGTTTATAACCAAGAAGTCTACTGGATATTCCCATGAGTCAACAGAAACTATAATATCTTGTAAAGTCCCTTCTGGTCTTACCATTGACCGATCAACAAGCTCTAATGAAGTGGTGGTTGGTTCTAAGGCTGTAATACCAAGTGCTTGACAAGTTTATGTTGTTAATATGTTAATGGTAGCTCCTAGATCAACTAGTGTGTTTGGAAAAGAGCGGCCATATATCTGGACTGTTACTATGGGATTTCCAGGGTCTTCCTATTTTATAGGAGCTTCCTCTCCCAAGAGTAAATCGGATAAGGTTCCTACGACATGAATAGTGGGTGAGGTTTTTACCTTCCTCACAGGCCTTTTTACACATAATTCTTTGATGGTTTTGGCATAGATGGGAATGTCTTGAATAGCCTGGAGGAGGGGAATCTTAATACACAAATTTTTTAGTTCCTCTACAAGATCAAAATTAGGATAAGTGATCAGTTTAGGTATCACTAGCCTTTCGGGGAACGGAGGAGAAGTGACCATAATTTTTTCAGGGTCATCATGTTGATCTGTTTCTTCCCCTTGCTTTGATTCAATATTATTGACAAGTGGTGGAACATGTACAGATGATGGAATATGTATAGGTGGAGTTACAATTTCGATTGAAGGTTAGTCCCTGTTTTCCTCAGGGGTTATGACCCAACCTGACCTCAATCTGAGCTCATTACACTTTTTTTTCTCAATCTCATATTCTGGATTTTCAATAACTTGTACCAACTGGACTGGCCTATTATTAAGATTCGTGTTTGGTTGCGCTGGTAACTGTGGTCGTAGAAGAGGTTGAGAATTCTACTGTAATGTATAAGGAGCTAACAATGCAGTCTGAGGCTGGGGGCCTATTCCCGTAGGTATATTGGATATCCCTAAAGGTTGATGCCATTTTGTAGACCAATTCTGGTTTTGAGAGGTGGAGGCAGGCCACTGGGATTGATAGGGATTGCCTTGCCAGATAGGAGTAAAAGGAGAAGTTGGCTAGCTATTTCTCGGGATAGGTTGTGCTGGCCAGGATGTCATAGGGAATGGTGGACTTTGCTAGTTTGGGTAGGGTGATTGGCCTTGCCAGGCTGCCCCAAGGTTCTGTTGTTGGTTAAACTGCGATGAAGGAAAAAACTGGGATGCGTCTTGCGACATACCTGTAGGTTTGGCTTGCCATTGTCGACAGTGGTTCATCAAATATACCGGTTTTGTTTCCTCATCTACTTCTTTGAATACCGCTTTCAGCCCGAGTAATGATGGACATTGTTCAGTATCGTGATCTTTAGTACAAATGGCACACGTATGAACCATGTCCAATGGGAATTCCCGTTGGTTGTGCTTCTTTCGACAACATGGGAAAAATATGGCCAAATTTTGTTCTGCTAAAGTTTTTTTTGTTTGGCTTGTAGAACGTCCAGCATTGTTGTAAGAGTGCCCAGGATATCTGTCTTAAAATCTTCTAGGAGGTTGCCAATCTCCATTCACGTTATACCTCCACTATGTGGTTTTCTTCCTCTGCTCATTGGATCTCGGCTAACCACTCCTGTACATGTGCTCCCTCACGAACACCTAATACACAAATGAATAATTTCATCATACTCTTCTTGAGAAATATCCCCTTTTCCCATTACGTTTAGAGTTTCTATCCATTCTTCTTTCATTCCTTTAATCAATATAGCTCTTAGGACTTCTTTTGGTAGGGTAGTGTGTGGAGATCTCTCCAAATTATAATTAAATCATTCTACATATTCTTCTAGTGTTTCGTTATCTTTTGCAGTCATCTTGAAAATCTCATCTTTCAGTTCCCTAGTTTTACAAAAGTCCTGGTATCTTTTAAGGAAGGAAGTTTTCATCTCGTCCCAAGAATTGATGGTTTTCCCACCTAGACCCATAAACCATCTTAAAGCTTCCCCTTTCAAAGTGGAAGGGAATAATTTTAGTTTTTTGGGGTTGGTGGTATATTCGTACCCTCTATAGAGGACATCAAACTCAAATAGGAAAGCATCAGGATCCTATGTGATCATCCCATGAAAGGTTGGAATGTTCTGCAGAGGAATAGCCTACATAGGGGCATTGGCCACCTGGTCAACTATGGGGTATTATAATGTCGAGGTTTGACCTTGGGGTGGTTGTTCTACCATTTGATCAAAGATATGCCAATAATATTAAGGGATATCAAGGGGTGCTTCCGTAATAAACAGAGAGTTAACAACCCGAGCTGGTTTTACAACACTCCCTAGGTTTGGAATCTCGGGAGATCCTTGTTCAGACAGTTGTGGCTCTGCTTCAGAAACCCCACAGTTTCTCCTTTTCCTTCTTGTAAATTACAGGATTTTCCCTCTTGTAGAGGATCAAAGGGTAGGCTTAGTGTAGCTTGAAAACTCTGATCCGATCCTCCTACTTGGCTTTGAATCTCAGCATGAGCTGCAGATGGTGGGCCTGCTGCTTGAGGGATGGCAATAGAACTTTTTCTAGGTATAGCCTGGAATTCTACTGATTCTTGAGACTATGCTCTTCTTATGATTTCATCTATAAAGGTCGTTCTCCCAAGGTTCACCGATCCTTTGGGTTTTGTGGATTTTGGTAAAGGATTCTGTTCTTTCTGTATCTTTTTATTTCTAGTCATTCATAAAACAAATTCCTATTTAACCTCTAAAATTTTGCTGTAAAGTAGGCAGGTAATCAAGAACTTTACTTGCTAGGTACGTAGGTTCTTACCTTCCATTTTTAAAACCCAATTCTCTCACAACAAAGGAATAGAATTAATCACTTTGAACACTCTCCACGGAAACGATGCCAAAATGTTGGCTCACTAAGATGTCCTTTTTACAGGCAGTCTTAATCCCTACATTAGTTATCAACCTGAGGTAAGTCTTTCTATTTCAAGAGTGTCAACACAATATGTGCAGTGAAGTTAGAGGTTATCTAATGATGAATCGTTGCAATCATTAAAGTCCAATTCTTCAATCCAATTCACACAACTCTGCAAAGAAACTATCTATGAAAGGAATGCTCACAACACCCTATGTAATTCTATATAACTTGTTCCGGAACCAATTGGAACTTGAGTGCAAATGATAATTACTCAAATAAGCTTGAGACTAATCACACTTTAACCAATTAAAGAAACAATGATTATCGAATGACACTAATACTCAAATCGATCTGTATTATTAAATAGAAACAACAATTGGCAATTGAACACCAATCAGTAAGTGAACAACAACAACTATAGAAGATTCCTAAATGATAAACATTTTATATTGCAATATGTAGAAGTTACTCAATCTTGTCTCTTAAGATATATGATAACATTCATTCAATCTAAACAACAATCAAGCATACATTCACTCATTTCAATCAAAGCGCATACTTAAGTCTATCTCGCAATTTCAGTATAAAGCCAAGTGAACAGGAGTATAGATCAATGTCACCAATCTTCAAGATAAGTAAAAGAACTAAACATTAAATCAAATGCAAGGAATGAATGTAAACTATAACACAGAGTAGTAGAACTTCTTGTGACTGGGTCCAGAGTCGCCAGAAGCCTCTGCTTAATAAAAACTCAGAATACGGAGATGTATCAAGCACAACCTTCTTTCATTAACTTCAAAGTAACAACTGACAGAGTCACTGAATTAACATCATTTTTACTTCAAAGAGAATAATTACATATCAAAAGTCTGAACTGTCATCTAGTTTCCTTTCGGCCTTATATAACATAAAAGGGAAACTTGGATAACAACGAATCCTCAGGATCAGGAGATCCTAAGGATTTCACAATATAAAATCTGATTATATGATAAAACAGGAGTACTCGAACGGATCTTCTGCTTCACGTCGTGGATTTTCCCTTTATGGCCTCATGCTGTCCCGCCAACTGAACAACTTTTGCCCAATCGCATCTCTGCATACAAATATAGCAAGGAATCAATTTTTCATAGTAAATTCGCATATTCTATCACCAACTAGTTTCTTCCAACTTTGAATAATATTTTCCTCATTTTATTCTATAAATAGAGATAATATTATAAGGATGATCGATAAATGAAACATTAAGTGAAGAGAAATCATAACTTTTTCTTGTCTCAACAGCATGCTAACATAGTTTATGTTTTACAACATTTAGAGGCTCCTCTAGGGATGATAAAAACAAAGTAAAGATTTCTAAAATTAAAGGCTATAAAATTATGCATTTTGAATCAATTTTTGTCTTGGAAAGATTGAAGATGTGTCTTGTTAAATTTTTTAATGGAGGATGAGGCACATAAGGTTATGGAAGAGTTTCACAAAGAAGATTGTGGAGGCCACCATTTTTGGAAAGCCACAACAAACAAGATTTTGAGAGCTGGTTTTTACTAGCCCACATTATTTGTTGATGTTTATAAAAGGGTAGCAAGTTGCCATGAATGCCAAATATTTGAAGGAAAGAGTAATATTTTACCCTTGCCCTTGAAACCAATTGTAGTTGGAGCACCTTTCTAGTAGTGGGGTTTGGATTTCATTGGAGAAATTCATCCATCATCTTCAGCCCAACAAAAAATGGATTTTTATAACCACAGATTAATTTACAAAGTGGATAGAAGAAATACCAACTAGGTAGGAAATAAACACAATCATCATTCAATTTCTGGAAGGTAATATCCTCTCAAGATTTGGTTGTCCTCATAGAATAATCATAGATAATGTTGTTGCTTTCAATTCCAAGAAAATGATTGAATTTTGTCACAAGTATCATATTGTACTCAGTCACTCTACTGCATATTACCCACAAGGTAATGGTTTAGCTGAGTCTTCTAACAAGATTTTGGTGAATATTATAAAGAAATTGCTGCAAGAAAATAAGAAAACATGGCACAAGTAGCTGATTTATGCACCGTGGACTGATCAGGTAAACACTAAAAAGTCAATTGGTATGCCACCTTTCGAACTAGTGTATGGAACATATGTTGTTTTCCCTTTTTCCTTGGGAATTCCAGAAATCAAGTTGTTGTAGGAAGTAGATGTATAACCAAATGACTTGTAAAGGAGGATAAATCAGATGATTCAATTGTAGCAAACAAGAGAGGAAGTGTATAACAATACTCATTCAATCAAGGATAAGATGAAGAACATTTTTTATCGGAGGACAAAGGTTGAATACTTTCAGGCTAGTGACTTGGTTTTAAAGTGGGTTGCTCAGAATGAAGTCAAGGGTAAACATGGAAAATTTGAAAACCTTTGGAAGGGACCATTCAAGGTTGCAACATTCCATGGGAGCAATGCATACTTATTGCGGGATTTGACAGGAGAGTTTCTTGCTGGAGGGCCTATAAATGGCAAGTTCCTCAAGCATTATTTTATTTGAAATCAACTGAATTTGATCATTTCATTGTATACAACCATCCAATTTCTAGTATTGCAGGTGTGGGAAGTTGTCACTGAAATTTGAAGCCCAAAGAGAAGGCCCTAAGATTTTGATGAGCTACTGCCAATTTTTCAAAATGTAATAAGCCACGAGTCAGTTTTGAGCCAGTTTTGAGTTGAGTCAGAGAGTCAATAATTCCAAATGGTTAGGCACATGGTCTATGGTGTTCTTGGAACCTCATAGGGAGGATGCCATCCCTATTGGAGAAAACGTTAGTGTCCTATATTATAGTAGTCAAAAATCAGTTTTGGTCTTGTCAATTTATTCTGAAAATGTGTAAGGGTTAGGCTATGATCTTGTAGAGATCAAGATATTGGTATTAATGTAGAATAAAGGTTTCATCATTGATTTAATTATTTCAAAATATCTGAAATATCATGTAAGTAGTTATTAATCCCCTAAGAAGTTAAGTTAGGAGAGTCTAAGGTCATTTCTCACAAAAAAGTCATGAGTGAGGTCATAATTGTCTTGTATTATTATCATTCACACAAATTTGTAGGGTCAATATGGTAAATTAGAGTGTCAAGTCACATTTTTCCATGACATCACACTGGTACAATAATTAGGAGATGTGTTGCGCTTCTCACAGTTGTTGTGCATTCATCTTTGAGGTTCAAAATTGTAATCATCACCCTCTAAACACAGATTTATCCACCTTGGGATTTCAAAGGCTTGTTTAACTTCCAAAAATACCATAGAGCCTTTCATTTTTCCATATAGATCTTTCCATACATTGCTTTGGGTTTTCTACACAAACATTGTAGGGGAAGCGCTGCACACACAGGTTGGTGTTGTGCTCACAGTCAAGTGCTGTGGTTTTCAAGCCAATGGTTAATCACACATTCCAGGCACCAATTCCACATTTCCTTCAATCATTAGTCTTACTTTTTGTCATATTTGTTTCTATATATTGAGAAAAATGCCTTAAAGACCCAACAAAACTAGAATTTTAAATCTCGTTGCATATCCTGTAGAATTCATTGTGTTATTCCTCGGTGCCGTGTTTTTATGTTGTCACCCCTTCAAGTTCCCAAAGCTTTGTTTTCCACCTATAAATTTAAGATTGATATTCCTTTCAAGTGTCTGAATCCTTGTGCCTTGTTGCTGCCACCTTCAAAGATCAAGAAATACTCTTCCTTTCATGCATTGCACTACTTGTTGCACTTGTGTTTTTCTTTTTTTTTCCACCATGAGTCAACTGTTGTTTTGGGTTTTTAGAAGTGATTTTTTTTCTTCCGAGTCTTCTATATAGGGTTTTTCATCCTGAATTGTCATAAAACCCTAATCTAAAGCTCTATTACATCACTACCACCATACTGTTGCACTTAATATGCATGCACTGAAATTGCACTCAGAAACCCTAGAGTACATCTATATTGTGGTAATCATGACAACCAAAGATATAAAGAAACACAAGGGAGGATACATTGTTAGGTTTGAACCCTAAGACCTCACCTTGATCAACTCAAAACCAATAATTAGAGTTGCATTTGAACAAGTTGGTTGCATTAGATTCTGTGAGAAGATCCAGGGATATAGATTACAACTTACTAAGGAGTTTGCTTTGAATTTCACTGGGTTGGATGTTAAGATTGGAGATCTCACTTTCCTGGTGTCAGATGTCACCATCTCACCTACAAAAAAGATTCCTATTCAAGGAGATCAATAGTTCAAGGGCATGCCTCTTGACATAGCCAACTATAAAGATTTATTCAAACCAAAGTACAAGAAAGTGGTGTATGGAGCCATTGCACCAAAAGAATACTTGCTTGAACCCTACAACAAAATTTAGAAGGTGATACAAAGGTACTTTACTTGTGAGGAAAGGTTTGGGAGGATCTATCAGTACCATTTCAAGCTTTTGATGCACTTCATAGGAAAGAGGCTTTGAATCTGCCCCTTTATTCATTTAGAAGTCTTAGAAATATGGAAGAAAAAGTGAAAGGTAAACAAAGCCAAGTGGAATAGAATCTTTTCCACTTCACTTTGACAAAGTTGTTGGTGGTAGAAGAACTGAATAAGTGGAATCAAACATGGCAAGCATTTTTAAACTCATCCAAGTTGACATTTGACTTACCAACTAGCTCTTGTTGTAATAAGGACACACCATCATCGGTGGAAAGAGATATATAATCACCAATTGGAAGTTCTATGAAAAGGCCATCAATTGTTGTAGATTCATCAGAAAAGAAGCAAGGTAAAAAGTTGCAATTTTCTCCTAAAGTAGTGGAGGTTTCCAAGAATCTAACCACTAGAGCCACTGTAAATAAACTACCCTTGCAACAAACAATTGAGAATCCATTTGAAACTTTAGAGACCATACCAGAAGATGATATTCCTGATGATAAATACAAGGAGATTTTAGAACTACAAGAGAAATTGAAGAAATGACACTTGGTCATTTCCCAATTACAACGTGACAACATGGAATTAAAGAAAATTGTTTTGGATACCTACTACTAGTGAAACTGAACCACTAAAAAAGGAAACTCCATCTATAACTATGTCTAAAGGAAAGGAGAAGATAGTGAGAGAGGACATTCAAGAGGTAGAATCCCCATCAATTAGAGTCACTAGGTCTTTAGCTAGAAAATTGCAAATATAGGAAGTAAAGTCAATACAAGAAGAGAAGAAAACTGAGATAGATGAGGGGCAGCAACTTTAAAAGGTTGAGGAGGTAGTTGAAGAAAGGCCACAGTGAAATTACTGAACTTAAGGAGTAGGATGAAAGGGTTAGCAAAACGATTTATGATCATTTGAACATATGTGAGCCAACAATGGAAAATGGCAAGTATATTATGAAAATGACTCTTCCTTTGCATAGGCAACTAAAAGACATCTGCGGACATAACCTCACTTTGAGGAAGTAATTAAGCGCTGCCAAGAAATAGTTGCATGAAATTCAAGAAAAGGACAGAGGTAAGCTTGACTTGTTGGTTGAAGCAACCAAATTATGAGCATTACACAAGTAAAACAAATCATTTTTGTCATTTTTGGTTTTTTCCCCAAGTATGCTAGTTGAATGGGGTTGGATAAAGAGGTTGAGAAGTCCTATTTTGCATGAAATCCTCCTAGAATCATAGTTAGTTAGAGTTCTTAAGTAACTTTTACAAAAGAAGCAACTCACACAACAATTTTTCACGTTCACAAGGCATTAGGGTTTTGATGTAAGGATGGAGTTTTGTCATCTTTTGGTGAATAGGGACTTGAAAGGGGATTTTAGCATTGCCAACATCATCAAAAGGTTCTGTATCTTGCTCAGAGACCTCAACATTGATGAAAACCATGAAGGACAGGTTGCATTGCGCTTTCATATAGGTGTTGCACTTTTCGATGTAGGTAGAATTTTGAGAGATGGAAGCTCTTCAAAATGAAAGGAGGTCTCTAAAGGGGAAGTTGATGATGTACATGTCATTTCACATCTACATCATTCATTGAGCAGCCTAGGGAGTGACCATATCTATATCAACCATTGAATCATTGCATTTCTCTGCTGCATTTCTGTTGAACTAGGAGATTGCATAGTGCCGGTGTTGCGCTTCCACACAATCAGCATTTTGACTGTGGAATCTATGTCAAAAATTCATGTAATTTTTTTATGCTCATTATTAATATTTTGGGGAATCTAAATAATTTGAATCTCAATTTGGACTTTGTTTTTAATGTGCTTTTTCTTGAAAAAACCTTGGTTAAACAGTTCCTAATTTTCATAAAAACAGTTCTATATTCGCTACATTAGGTAGAAACTAAAATCCCTTTAGAGAATTTGGTTCCTAGAGGTGGGAACTTATTTTATTTTATCTATTTATGTTTTAATTGTGATGAAGAAAAGGGTTGGTCAGGTTTTAGAAGGAGAGAAACGGTGTATTGCATATTTCTGATATATTTTTCAGTGAATGAGTAGACAGAGGTCTGATGTTACATGGATTCCTGTGTCAGTTTCTATGGAGATGCGCTTCTTTGTATTATAATTTATATTTTTTTTATCAATCATTCTTTGAATGAGTGTCTTCTTGTTTAGATAAACAAATATTTATCTTAGAATTCTCTTTAAAAAGTGCTCTGATATAGTTTGCTAAATAGTTTATGTTTTCTTCTTAAATGACATATAGAATTCATCCCATAGTTTGATGCTCTATTTTTCATTTCCACCATTCTTCTTCTCACCCTTCTACAACTTATTTAACTTAAAAATCCAGAAGATCTGCCTACCTTGCCCCCGTAGAATACTTATCATCTCTTTATCTCCTCACTGGAAAATCGTCAACTTAACATGACTCCATACCCAATGGATTTGTCTTCCCCCCTTTCAGCAAACTTTTGAAACCTATTTCCCTCTAAGCATCATACCTAGCCTAAGATCTAGGTGGCTGAAACATTTGGATAGAGAGAGCCCTCTCTAAAGCTAGACGGGCTATATTAAGCTTAAAAGTTGTTTGTGGTTACCTTTGGATTCCTATCCTCAACCTAGAGGAATTACGAAGTGCTAACATAAAAAAGCATACAACAATAATAAATCTATAATTGTTAGAACAAGATGGAGAAACACCTTCCAGGAATAATCATATAGGCTTGAATTTGGATAATATAATAGACATACAAGAAATTTATAAACATATCTAAGCAACAAAGTTTACGAGCAAAGCCTTTTTCTTTGAAAATTTCTTCATGAAAAGAATAAGTCCCTACATAATTGTATAAATATGCATATATAGTTACAAGTGGAGTTAAATAAGGACTTAATAAAAATGTTTTTTATTTACAACAACTATGATTAGTCTTAAAAAGGCACAAACACCTACTGATAAATAAAAGTGAGTTATCCCAAGGAAATGGTAATTTTCTATGGCATATAACATAATAAAAATAGAGAAAAAATAATGGAACAACATTTATGGTGTCCATCAAAACAAATCTGCCTTGTTTATGAAACCCAAAATGACTGAGGAGTATTCCCAACCTGCAGAGAAAAATTGAATTAGATATTAATAATTAAGAAGTCTTGGAACAATTTTCAAAAGTCATTTAGAGTTGTGAAATAAAATAGAAATGAATTTAAGAGTACCTAAAACAAATAAGAACAAGTTTTTGGTGGTTACCATGAATACCCATAAAATAAAAAGAATGAAGTGATAACTCTTCTCAAGAATTGAAGTATCTTGGGTAATTGTTGGGTCACTTGGGTCCTAATTTGGTAAAGAAATGATGCGCAAGGGTTACAACAAGATTTGTGTGACTTAGAAATTGGATAGGGTAAATAAAATCTCTACAATAACATACAAGAAAATAATTAGAGATATATTTCTTAAATTAGAAACAAATTTTGGAAAGTAATGAAAATAATGATTTTCAATACAAAGGAAACAACATAACTTTGGGAATTAACTACACAAAAATATAAACAAAATTTTCAAGTCCAGACTAAGTATTAAATATATACACAGTTAAATTGATGAACCCTGTGTTCATACTGGAAACCCTAGGGTTTGAGAGAGAAGGAATTTTTTTTGTAACCCTATAGGGTATAATATCAAAAAGTTGGCAGCATAAAATACATACAAATATGAAAGAAAAACCCTAGCACCAACAAATAGAACTGTCGTAAGTAAATCCAAACATAAAATAACCAATTGAAAAGGAAAATATATGTAATTGTTACTGAAATCCTAGATGAAAATATAAACCCTAAGATGAAGGAAAGAGGAAAATTCCTCGACTAACCTCATGAGTAGTGAAAAGATTTGAAGAAAAACAATTATAAAAGAAGGTAACTTGAGTAAAGTCGTACACAAAACATATTTAGTGTGTGACATAGGAAAAAATTATTTAATTAGTTCTACTTACACATTTGTTTGTGAATGCATTGGTAGCACTAATCTACCTCCTTCTATTTGACTTGAAGACATTACCACAGGAATTCAAATGGACACCAGACTTGAATAAAGAACAATCAAAAGTATCAGTAAGTAAGTAGGCTGGATATTGCATAGGAAAAGATAGAATTGAGGGAACATAGATAAGTGTAAGCCCATTTAAAGAAAATAATACCTTTGATATTAGCCCCTAAATTAAATCAGACATGTAACCCTCCCTATTAACAAATTGTGAACTCAATTTCCACCATATGAGAAATGGGGCCATACATTCAAGGTAATTTATGAGAAAATGGGGCCATACATTCAAGGTAATTCAAAATACACTTGTTACTATTTCCACGAACAAAATGGCAAGTCCTGTTGAAAAATAAAATGAAATCCTAGCCAAAGAGAGTGTCATGGATAATAACAATCCCTGAGAGAACAAACCCCATAAAGCCATTAAAACCTCATTATAACCCTAATTACAAATGGACGTTGATTTGACAATAAAGAATACAAGTCGTCGATGGAGTCAATACGTAACTGGATACGTGGGAACTAAACAACCTTCTGTCTCAGAAACATAACAATCCAGAAGTTTATCAAATACACATGTAAATTAAACCATATCAAATAATCCCACATCGAAATTAAAAACTATGAATCATTGTATTATAATTTTTAGACTCATTTAACTAAGAGCGAGGATATGGAAGGATATATTTCTTATGCTGGAAAACCATTAGAAAGTTATGAATACCATAATAGTTGGTGTGTGGTGGAAATGTTACAAAATGGGATTACGATAATAATTCTTACACCAATGTATATAACATTGTGTAATGGACCAGGGTCCAACATTTTTAACAACTCAAATAGAACTTCGAGACATAGACAGAATAATGAAACAACTATAGAGTTAACATTTGTAAAAGATAAAGGTCCCTTATTAGAGTAATTGCATAAGAAGTCCTAAATAAACATTATTACATATATATAAATGAAAATGCTCGGGCATTTTATTATATATATAAATTATATAATACAAAATAAGAACCAATGTCAAGTTAGTCTAGTTTTTAAAAAGAAAAAAAAACTATAACAAGAACAAGATAAAAGTCATTAGATGTTATAAAAATAATGAAGATCTCTGACCATCTCATAAAATAGAAGAAAAGATAGATCAATAAATTAAAATTAGCTTCTTTGAGGGGGAAACCTCCTTTACATTAAATAAATGAACAATTATTGGATGACACAAATGATAAGTGTTGGAGAACTTATTTTTGATGCTCGATGTGATCTTCTACTACTTGACCCTTAGAATTTTCTCTTCAAGGTGATGTGATGGATGGTGGATGATATCCATAAAGTGCTATAAATGGGGTCATTTTTGTTGCAGTGTGGAAGGAAGTTTTATACCACCATTCAGCTAGAGGTAACCACTTGAAACATTGTTTTTGTTTATCAGATACAAAGCAATAAATATATCCTTCCAAATATTTCTTCACTTTCTCAGTTTGCCAGTCAGATTGAGGATGATAAGATGAATTATGAGCTACTTGAGTACCAAGGCAAGAAAATAATTCCATCCAAAATTTTCTAGTGAAAATGGGATCTCTATCACATATAATAATATTTGGGTTTCCATATAGCTTTTGAATTGTTTCCATAAATGAAGTAGCAATTACACTGGCCTTAAAAGGATGAGATAATGCACAAAAGTATGCATACTTGGTAAGTCTATCAACTACCACCATGTTGACACTCTTTCCTTCATACTTGTGTAAACTTGTGATAAAATCCATTGATACCTCCTCCTAACGCTAACATGGAATGCCTAAAGGTTGTAACAAAACCGAGGTCTTAATTGTCTCAACTTTATTTTTTTGGAAAACCAAACATTCTACCATAAAATTATGAGTATCAGATTTAATGTTGGGATAGGGTCCCTAGGGTTAGTTAACCCAAGTTTTGTATATTTTTTTGTAAAAGATGTAAATTCTCTGCGAAATGTGGATGCGGAGTGTGCAGATAGATAGGAGTCAAAGGGTTCTTAGCCTCTTGTTTGGGTTGGTTTTAAGATTCTCCCATGGTCCCCGGACCATGGCATTGTATGAAAGCAAGCTATAAATAGTTCAGTCAGAGGGAGTCTTAGAGAGAACTTAGAATGAAGAGTTGTGAATGGTGAATAGTTTTTGTTGTGTTGGGCAAGTGGTACGACAGGAAGGCTCTGTTGCAGTACTTAGGCGAGAAGGGGAAATCTCCTACAACTGAGTGTGCTGGAGACCTTGGTAAGTCCGCAGCTGAGTGCGCTAACCCCGACCACTGAGTGCGTAGGGTAGAAGAGTTTGTAATCTGAACATTGAAGATCAATAAAGACTAAATTTTGGAGAATTACTGTGCAATTTGAGCATTTATGTTTATGTTATATTCTGTCACTTAATGATGTGTTTCCATGAAATAGTGTATGAATTTTGCACGAAACCACTAGAACTGTCTTATTAATGCATGATTTAAGTAGTTTTCTTGTTTTGCGAAGATAATAGTTAATTCTACTATGTTTTCTGATGAATTGAATAATATCTGCACGAACTCAGAGCTAGGGTTGCTTATTGATGCGTGAAAGTAGATAAATTATCTATTTAAGGTCTACAAACACTGATCGTAGACCTTCACGAAGGTCTAGAAGCCATTTTAACTTAGTTACCGTGATGAGCCCTAGAAGGCTACTGATTTGCGCAAAGGAGAATCTGAATTGTCAGAGCCTAAGAACTATTTATCACATGTCCCTGATGCAAAAACCTGGTTCTAGCATCCCCCAATACTGCTTTGGGTGAGATTGCAGCCTGCGCTATGCATGTTGTTACTGAAAGGGCCAACAATTAGGGTTTTGTTAGTTGGCACGACAACTCTGAACCTGGGTTGGGCCCCCTTAAGCCAACAAATGGTTCCGTTGTTGGGACCGGGATCTATCTAAGAGATGTGCGATAAATGGTTCCTTATGAAGAAAGAGTTTAATAAGTGGATTGATTAGAAATCGTACGCATTCACAACTCAGGAGAACAAGAACCCTAAATTAACCAAGGAGCAGTGGTTGCAGATAATTTCTTACACTAACGAGACCAACACATTCTTCTATTTCTTCCTTGAAGAATTTTATGAGTGGTTGTCCAAATTAGCTAATGGTCAAGGGACATGGAGGCTCGAAAGCCCTATAGTGTGGACTCTTGAACTGGTACGACATTTGGAAGCATCAGAAAGAAATATCGTGCAGGTTGTGGATCACTAGGTTGATCACACATTGGGTAGTTTTTTGACTTATTTCGCGATCGATAGAAATATCAACTACAGCAAAGGATCTTTAAAGGATCGCGAGGTAAGTATTTGAAATCATTGAAGACCTTGATTAAAATGTTGTTGCGTAAGAAGAGGGTTATGCAATTACCTTGATGTTTGGGGTTACGTCAAGTGGGAGATTCTTTAGAAGAAATGGAGGATCCAACCCAGAATATAGTTCGCTCATTGAACCCCCTTTAAGCGATGATGAGGGGACAATGTTGACTACACTGTGAAGTGAAGTTTAGTTAATTACACGGGGTATTCCAAGGATATCTCATCCATCCACTTCTCCTCCACCTCCACCTCTACCCCACACACCTTCACCTACACCTCTACCTCCACTTCCACCATTCAACATGGAAAACGTGATGAAGATGCTGATTTTAAAGGAACGAGAATGGAAGACCCAAAACAGTTTTGGTTTGTCACAGATGCTATTTGAATGACACAACAGATTGTAGATGATAATATTAAGAAAGCACAATTGGTTACAGCCTTACAGGACTGCGCATTAACATGGTATATAAAATATTACATTGATAACCCCAACGTGTCGTTGGCAAATACCCAGCTAGCTTTGGACAAGGAGTTCAACAAGCCTAAGTCAGAGGCACATTTAGTAATTGAATTTAAGGAAATCCGAAAAAAGGTCGATGAGACACCTTGTGACTTTGATTAGAGGTTGAAGTGCCTGCTCAGGCAGGATAACATGCAAATCTCAGATTCCCAGCATCGTGACTGGTTTATAGCATTACTATTGCCACATTTAAGAATACCTTTATCACAACAGAAAATAGAAATAGAATTGGAAGCCTTGGAGATCATGATGAGGCTGGATGCATCACCTATTCAGGATATGAACCTTGGGGTACAATAGATTCATTCACACTTGAAAAATTTGCACTTGGAGTTGCAGAGCTTGAAGAAAGGAGGGGAAGCTCAGCCAGAGGTGCACGCTAAGATCTGGTGTCTTAAATGTCAGAGCCATGGACATGATAAGGACTATTGGCTAGTCTTTAAGAATTATATTATAGGGGGAGGGTATGTACACCTGAAGCCTAAGAATAATGTTGGGATGAGTACGGGAGCTGCACTATTAGTGAGGTTACAAGAAAACATGCTACTAATAACTGCCATCTATTGCAGAAATTTGTATAGACCCCGCAACAATTATTTTGTAATTTATGTAAGTCTGCAGGGCATGATGAGTGCCATTGTAGAAGTTATGAGCTAATGATGGATAGGACCCCTACCTACAGAATGAAAGTAGAAAACCAGCCTCAGGATCAAAGTGCGAGCACAGTGCGTGGAGGATTCCAAACCAGAGGAAGAGGAAGAGGCACTGGACCAGGACGAGGGCATGGGCAGGTAATTTTCTATAACTATGGCGAAGCAGGGCACTTCACGCAAGATTTTTCAAATCCCACGCATCCCTCATTTCAGTATTTTTGGCAATTTGACCATGTCATAGAGGAATGCCCGGTTCTTATGGAAAAGATGCAAGAGAAGAAGTCTTAGCCCCAACAACCTACGCAGAACATTCAGATGATGAGAGCTGAACCCCGCAAGGAGGATTAGAACATAAATATTGTGTTGAGGAGTGGAATGACGACTGTCACAGATAAAGGTCAGCATACTAAGGAAGATAGATGGGTACGCAAGGATGTTGAGAAGGAAGTAGACTTTCATCTGAATCACACTAAAGAAACTTTCTTGGAAGCAAAGAAGAACTTTGCTGAGGCCTCCACCTCGGGAAGCCAAGAAAAAATGTTAGAGACTAATACGAATCAAGAAGTAGATCCTTCAATTCTAGCTACCTTTTTGAAGACTTGTATGAAGCTTTTGGGTGATTAGAAAGTAGTTGAAGGATTGTAAGACTTGATAGACAAGTGCGCCAATAAGGAAAAGACTCCTACGGAGAAATGCAGAGTGAAGAAGATTGGTAAGCATAAGGCACGAACGGGGCACAAGATGAGGTTAATCGTGCAGATAGGCAAATAGGAAATGGACCAGGTAATCTTAGATCTGGGGTTTGACGTGAATGTCTTGCCTAAGAAGACATGGGAAAGGATGGGGATACCTGCGCTGTAGTGGTCTCCTATTCAATTGCATATGCAAAATCAATAGAAGATTATTCCAATGGGGCGCTTATACAATGTAACAGTGGACATTGAGGGTGCGAGTGCACTGGTTGACTTTGAGGTCATTGAGATAGTGGATGAGAATAACCCATACCCCACACTGCTAGGAATTGACTGGGCTATTGATATGAACGGGGTAATCAACTTAAAGAAGCGGAAGATGTCCTTTGAAAATAAGTTGCTTCTGGTCATCATGACTGTAGACTTTGCACAGGGAGAGTGTTACACTGAACTTGTGTGCAACTATGTAGAAAGTGATGATGATATTGATCAGATATACAACATAACATCGTGAGATGAGGATTGGATCAATCGTATGACAGATGGATGAATTGAGTGGGACAGAGATAGATCCTATGCCTTAGATTTAGATGAAGAGCTTGAGAATTGACAGCATATGATGCATGAAGTATCTACGCTCCGCTGCAAAATGATGACCAAGTTGCTAAGATGTGTTTCGACTAAGGTAAGAAACCTTCCGCATTATGATGGATTGACTGATGTGGAATTGTTTTTAGATGAGTTTGAAAGAGAAGTACTAGAAGAGCATTGGTTCTAGGCACTGGAATTGCCGCTGCATGCTACACCTGCCCGTTGGTGGGGTACGCACAAGGAGAGATTCAATGGATGGAGAGAATACTGCAGAAAGATGAATTTAAGGTTTGGCTATGCTAATACTAGAATGACAGAAAAATATAGTGGGAAGGATGATCCGCGCGATCATTTAGAATGATGGACTAAATCCTGGGGGACAGAACCACAACCAGAATGGGTGCATATATTCTGTCATACGTTAGATACGATCCTAATGAAATGGTATTTGGAAACAAAACTTCGCCATTGGACTGTTGAATGGGATGTTTTAAGATCAAGTTTTCTATTAACTTTCAGCTTTGAGGATGGCTTTGAGAGTATTGATGAAGCACTGCAAGAAATAAAAGCAGAAATATTCAGAACGTCAAAGGAACTGGTAGAATGGACTAATGTGTTTTCTGAAGAAGAGGATGACCCACAGAATATTGCCATCCCTGAGACCAAAGGACAATGCGACATCGAAGGACCAAAGGTAGTGAACCCAGATATATCAGAGCCTCTGAAAACTCAACTAGTAAACATTGGGTCTGAAGAAGATCCCAAGTTAGCGAAGATAGGAGATTATTGGGACGAAGATACAATTAATAAAGTAGTTGAGCTGTTGCGCAAGTACCAGGACTTATTTCCCATGAAATTTTCAGATTTGAAAGGGATTGTCAAAGATTTAGGTGTTATGAAGATTACATTGAAACCAGATGCGAAGCTTATTAAGAAGCGACCTTATCGATTAAATCCCAAGTATAAGGAGAAGGTGCACCTAGAATTGGATAAAATGCTAGAAGATGGTATTATTGAGTTGGTAGAAGAATCAGATTGGGTGAGCCCAATGGTGATCCAAGAAAATAAGCAGAAGGGTGAGATCCACATATGCATAGATCTGTGGAAGTTGAATGATGCTTGTGTGCATGATACGTTTCCGACACCGTTTACTGATGAAGTGCTAGAAAATGTTAGCGGAGAGGAGGCATATTCATTTACTAATGGTTTTTGGGTTATAAACAAATAATGATCATTCCGGAGGATAGAAGAAAAACAACATTCACGACTGAGTGGGGGTGCTTCTAGTATATAGTTATGCCATTCGGATTGAAGAACACACCTACAATCTTCTCTTGGGTAGTGATCGCAGCATTCAAAGAATTTATTCATAAGTTCTTGAAAGTATATTATGATGATTGGACTGTATTTGGGTTGGTGAAGCGACATGTTGCGAGTCTACACCTCATGCTTGGGAATGTTGTATGTAAGTAGGGATTGATGGTGGACCTTGTGAAGATCACAATAATTATGAATTTGGAATCTCCTAGGAATGTAAAACAACTGCCCGACATTTGGACACACTGGTTATTACCGAAAGTTTATCAAGGCGTATGCCCAGATAACCATGCCGATGGAGAAATTGTTAAAGAAGGATGTGATGTTTTGCTGGGAGGAACATTGTCAGCACAATTTGGATGTTTTAAAGGAAAAAATGGTGATCACACCTATTTTGGTGTTTTCGATCTGGAAAAAGGAATTTCATGTGCATGTTGATGCTTCATGTATTGCATTGGGAGTAGTATTAAGACAAGGAGCTGAGGGAGAGATCGATCATCCGATAGCTTTCATGAGTAGAAATTTATCCAAAGATGAGAAGAATTACTCCACCATAGAGCACGAAGGGTTGCGATGGTCTACGCATTGCAAAAATTCAGACATTATTTGTTGGGTGGACACTTTAAAATGTATACACATCACTCCAAGCTGAAGTACCTGGTCAATAAGCCTGTGTTGGGGGGGAAGATATGTCAATGGTTTCTACTATTCCAAGAGTATGACTTCAAGGTGATTGTGAAGTCTGGAACACCGAATGTAGGCCCAAACCATCTATCAAGGATTGAAATAGTTGAAGAACCCAGTAGCTTGGAGGAAGGACCGCTTGACGTGCAACTCTTTGTGGTGCATGTCACAGACGATCATTTTGCTGATATTATTTAGTTATTAACAACGGGAACAACTCTGGAAGGATATTCCACTCAACAAAAGGAGTTAGCAGTCCACGTTGCATATTTTTCAGTAATTGCGGGTCATTTATACAAAATGGGAACGGATGAGATACTGCGTAGGTATGTTCTAGAATTTGAATGCACTAGTATCCTAGCTGAAGGTCATGGAGGAGCGGCAGGAGGCCACTATGCAGGGAAAGTGATTGCGCAAAATATTTTATGCGCTGGATTATGGTGGCCTACATTACACAAGGATTCTAAGGCATACTGTAAGGCATGCAATGCTTGCCAAAGGAAAGGGAAACCTTCACAAAAGGATGAATTTCCTAAAAATCCCCAAGTTTCATTGCAGGTATTTGAGAAATGGGCCATTGATTTTATAGGTCCCATACAACCACTAGGAAAGAAGACGGGTGGGTGGTATATCATTACTACAATAGAGTATTTAACTAGATGGGTGGAAGCACAGCTAGTGAGGTATTGTACAACGACCACTGTCGCAAAGTTTCTATTCGAGTATGTCTTATCAAGGTTTGGATGCCCAAAGATATTAATGAGTGATAGGAATACGCATTTCTTGAATGAAACGATCAACTAATGTTGGAAGAATTTCAGGTATATCATTGGAAGAGCACGCCCTATCACCCATAGGAGAAGGGAATGGTGGAAGCTTTTAATAAGATTTTGGAGCACGCATTGACAAAGGTATTCAACACACAAAGGAATGACTGGGAAGTTGATAGGACAAATGTCATTCAGGTTAGTCTATGGAATTTAAACAATCATGTTGATGGAGTATATTGTGCCCAGTTTAAGGATTGCAACCTTGACTGAGATGGCGGACCGTGAGTCCTTGGAAGAATGGATCACATAGATCATGGAGCTAGAAGAAGACTGCTTCCTTGCAGGATTTCATCAGCGAGTGCAAAAGTAACGTGAGAAGGCATGGCATGACCAGCATATTAAGCTGCACACGTTCAAGGTAGATGAGTTGGTGTTGTTATATGATAGCAAGTTCATGAAGTTTCCAGGAAAATTTCAAATGCACTGGTTGGGGCCATATGTTATTAAGGAGATCATAGATGGTAGCACAGTTCAGCTCGCGAAGCTGAATGGGGAACTATTCCCTGGAAAAGTGAATGGAAGTAGATTGAAGTTGTACGTAGGGGATCTCGCCCTTGCGCGATGACTATATGGCAGCAAAATGGTCTCAGTGATCCAGGCAGCTGCAAGGGATTGTGAGACTATAAACTATGTGGCCCAACTAAGGGGAAAGCATGGAAGAGAGGCTGTGTGATAGATGACAGGGGTGCGACAGGTGAAGCTGCGCTGCATGAGCTGCGCCATGGAGGATGGTGCCAAGCAGGTGGGTCCAAATGTAGCTATTGAGGTTACTATTTATGATTTGATGACCAAAAATCAGTTAAGAGGAGCGGATAAACACTATTTATGGCGAAAATATTTGAAGATCTATCACCAAATTGGCATTTAGTATCAAAATTTGGGGGGAATGGTCGAATTTGAATTCACAAATCCCTATAAATTTTGCATGTTGGACCACCGAAGAAAAATTTGCATTCTAAGACTTGTCTAGGCGATTTTCTGTCTGAATTTTATGAGTCATCAATTCTAGGAGGATTTCATGGCAAGCCCAACATTTGTTGCCTTACCAGTGTGGAATGAGAAGGCCATTCTTCAACAAATGACTACCACCAACCCCGCCGAAGCCATGAATTATGAAGCTATTGTTTCCAAAGCAATGGGCCCTGAGATATCAAACATGGAAGCTACAATCACTGTGCCTACCGCGCTGAGGTCTCCGAGGCCAAAGCAATCCACCGCAAAAGAAAATCAATAAACCATGACAGAGAAGCAACCAACCACAAAGGAGAAGCAGAAGAAGTTGGTGCCGGTGAGAATGTCACCGAGGAAGAATCCAGAGGTGCGACAGAAGGAGAAGAAAGACAAACAGACAGAGAAAGTGGTTAATTTAGAAGAGGAGGAATACCAAGGTGTCGAGGAAGTAGATGCCAAAGAAATTGAGCCTATCTCAAGGCTTCCTGAGTATATCCCTCCATGAAACAGAAAGACGAAGGTTACCAAAGACCCTGATTCCAGGAAGTTCATGGTGTCGACACCCCTATTGCCTGAACAAGTGGAATTTGAAGGTCCTAGGTTAGCGTGCATCCCAGTACTGAAAATGGAGGACTGGGACCTCGAGGACCATGAGAGGTTCCTGCATTTAGCAACCAAAAAAGATATGACAAAGATATATTATTAAGAAATGGGGGTTACGCAGTTGGAGCCAATGAAGTGGGTTAGAGGTGTTGAGCAGGTGGGGTTGCTAAACATGCTCTTAGTGTCGCACTATCATCGCTCAACTATCAACACATTGTGTGTGTGACATCTCCTTACAATGGTGCATGATGGGTGTCTATGGATTAGGGAACCCATCCCAATTACAAACATGTTGATCCATAAGATCACGAAGTTTCCATATAAAGTAGCGGACCCTGCTAAGGAGTTTGGAGGCAAAACTAGGGAAAGATAATTAGCTAATAAAATGAATAAAGAGTATGGCCTTCTTAAAAAGTCGTGCAAATACTCTATCCTCTCAATTCAAGACCGAGAAGTGCAGTTCTTTGCCCAGATACTTGCAGGAAAAATTATAAGGAAGTGTTGTGCGGACGAAGTTTCAGCACTGGTAGTGTCACTTGCAAAACAATGCGCAAAGGGCATCCAATACAATTGGGTGAAGTATCTATGCCAGGAGTTCCTTGCAAATTACCGAGAAGCTCAAGAAGAAAGCAAGCCATTCCATTATGAATGGCTTTTGTTTTCTATTGTGTTAGTCACTTGGAGGTTGTTGGAGGATAGTCATTTCCCCATGCACAAGGAATATTTACCAAAGGCAACACTTTTTGCCTCAATGTGGTCAACAAAGTATTTGGCAAGGATCAAGGAGTCCAATTTTTTTTGGATTTTTTAGAGATGGACGTTCATATGGTGATTAGTCAGAGGCCAAGGTTACCGCCAACCTTCTTCGCATAGTTTTCAGCCTACGCGGAGTTCAAGGTCGATTTTCATAGTGTGTCCATCAGAGTGCGAAAGGACCCACAACACACATGGCATCGATTTCTTTATTTGGTATCTGAGATGGATGTGTAAGAGATTGTGGGGTATTGGCCAGTAGAGTGGTGCGAACCCATGACGCTTGATGTGGGAACAAGTAAAGGCGTAGAGAGTTCTGCTGCGCAGAAGTGAAAAGATGTAGCTCAGAAGGTCGCGCGTGCCTTGGTGGAGCAGAAGAAGAAGGAAGATGCTAAGGTTGCTGCCGAGAAAGAATAGATGGAGAAGGAGCACACTGCTAAAGAGTAGGCTGAAAAGGAACAATAAGATACAGAAGAAGGAGGAAAATCAACAGAGCACTCCTTTCATCTTGAAGAGATGCAATGAGGAGCATACTGCTGGATAGCACAAAAATCATAAGTCTGATAGGCAGATAAATATTGACCCAATGGTGCTAACATAAGGAAATCTTGATGAGATCGTGGACAAGGTGAAAGGCACAACAATTGAAGTGTTGCAATAGTTTGAGAAATAATACATGCAGACATTGGGAGCATCCAAAAGGATATGTACGAGCTGCAGATCCAGGCCAACAAGATCCAGGCGGGTGTCAGGCAAGTGATTGGAGTACAAGCAAGCCTCATACAGGTAAGTAGCACAACGACGGAGCTAGAACAAACTTTGGACCTTTGATTCATACCATTGCCAGAGGGGTCTGTTCACACAGAATCATACGAGGATCACACTATGATAAATACAGTGAAGGACATGGGACTGAATTTGGTTGCGCTGCCACTCCAAACCCTCCATGTGTTGCATTAGGGGGTATTAGATGAGTTGAGGATCAGAGAACAACGAGCCCTCACCGTCGTCAATGAATTTAAGGTCAACAATGAACAACTATTCATGTAGAAAACCTAGGCATTAAAGGAAAAGGAGGAGCTATAGACACGATGTCAGAGCCTGGAAACAACAATCGAGCAGCCCTGTAAGTCAGTACCTAAATTGAACATACTAGAGGATGCAAAGGCCTCAACTAATGTAAGGAAATTGGTTGCTGCAGTAAGTGCATCAAAGGAGGAAGTGGAAAGGGTTACCTTTGATTTCCAGATGAAGATAACAGAGCTGCAGTTGAAGTTGCATCCCACAACTCCACCAGAGGTACGGAAGCAATGCACAACAACCATCAAGGAGAATATGCGCACCTTGGATGCTGCAGTCGATGACTGCACAACGATTTTCAATGCATCAATGGAATTATGGACAAATATGCAGGAGGACCAAACCTGCAAAAGCTGAATACCGATGTACAAGAGACACAACAAAAGTATGATGAGGTTCGAGCAACTGTGCACACTTTGGCACCAGTGCAACGCCTCGCAAAATTACAAGAGGGAAATCAGCTGCAAGCACAGGGGGAAGAATTGCAATGGAAAGAGGCACTGCTAATGACCAAATTAAAACAATGGCTAGAGGAAGCTTGTCAGCTTACTCTGTCACTTGAGGAAAAGCTAAAGGTGCTACAGCAAACACAACAGACAATGCGCCTAGAAGTGGAGGGCCCAACAATAGAGAAATTGGTCGAAGAGGTCTAGAAGGCAGCGGCGCAGAGCACTGCTAAAGTTGTAGTTTTGCAGGTTGAGCTAGGTGGTCTTCGTAGTAAGATCGAGGCACCATCTAAGTGACTTGAGGGTGAGTCATGATCTTTGTGTTGGGGGCCTGTTGGGATAGGGTCCCTAGGGCCAGTTTTTGGGGTTAGTTAACCCAAGTTTTGTATAAATTTTTGTAAAATATGTAAAGTCTCCGTGAAATGTGGATGTAAAGTGCGCAGATAGATAGGAGTCAAAGGGGTCTTAGCCCCTTGTTTGGGCTAGTTTTAAGATTCTCCCATGGTCCATGGACCATGGTATTGTATGAAAGAAAGCTATAAATAGTTGAGTCAGAGGGAGTCTTAGAGAGAACTTAGAATGAAGAATTGTGAATAGGGAATGGTTTTTGTTGTTTTGGACAAGTGCTAAGGCAGGAAGGCTCTGCTTCATGTACTTAGGTGAGAAGGGGAAGGCTCTTGTAGCTAAGTGCATAGGAGGCCTTGGTAAGTCCGTAGCTGAGTGCGTGAACCCCTGCAGCTGAGTGCGTAAGGTAGAAGGGTCTGTAATCTAAGCATTGAAGATCAATAAAGGCTAAATTTTGGAGAATTACTGTGAAATTTCAGCATTTATGTTTATGTTATATTCTGTCACTTAATGATGTGTTTCCATTAAATAATGTATGAATGCAGCGTGAAACCATTGGAACTATCTTATTAATGCATGATTTAAGTAGTTATCTTGTTTCATGAAGATAATAGTTAATTATGATATGTTTTCTAATGAATTGAATAATATTTGCGCGAACTCAGAGCTAAGGTTGCTTATTGACGCGTAAAAGTAAATAAATTATCTGTTTAAGGTTTGTAAAGACTGATCATATACGTTCACGAAGGTCTGGAAGCCATTTTAATTTAGTTATAGTGACGAGCCCTAGAAGGATACCAATTTGCACGAAGGCACATCTGAAATGTCAGAGCCTAAGAACCGTTTATCACATGTTCCTGGATGTAGAAACATGGTTCTAGAATCCCCCAATACTGCTTTGGGTGAGATTGCAGCCTGCACTATGCAGTTTGTTGCTGAAAGGGCCAATAGTTAGGGTTTTGTTGGTTGGCGCGACAACTCTGAACCTAGGTCAGGCCCCCTTAAGCCAACTTTTAAAGCCATCCCAAAATAATTCCTTCTTAACCTTGTGGTAATTTTTTAAAAGTATTGAGTTCCCTCCTAAGGGGGAGGTGTGCAATTACAAAATAATCTTTTTCTTAAGTTGGGAATTATTACAAAGATATAAGAAATATTTGTACCATAATTAAATGTTTTTCCAGCTAAATGTATCAGATGTACTTAGATCTTGAAGCAAATTTTGAATGAGTTTCAACACCTCTTCATCATTCATTCATTCATTCCTTGCTTCAGTTACCCAATCAGGTTGGATAATAGAAATGGCACAAAGAAATGCTTCCACATCCTCATCCTTTCTTGAGAGTGAATCTGCAACAAAATTTTGCTACCCTTTTTTGTGTATGATTTCAAATTCATAACCCAACAGCTTTGTGACTAATTTTTGCCACCCTTCTGAAGATAATATTTGTTCCAAAAATTATTTATGACTATCACGATCTATTTTAACCTTGTAGTGTCTTCCCATTAGGTAAGGTATCCATTGCTTTAGTGCATGTAGTATTGATAACATTTCCTTCTCATAAATAGTTTTGTGTAAATATTTTCCTTTTGTTTGACGAATTTCAAAATAATTTGGTCTTCCTTCTTGCATTAAAACAACATAAATTTCATTTCCCGAGGCATCAGATTCCATAGTAAAGGTTTTTGTGAATTCTGGCATAGATAAGATCGGTGCTTGGCATATTCCCTATGTAAGATGTTCAAAGACCTTAGTTTATTTTTAATTCCAAGCTAAAAATGCATCTTTCTTCAGTAATGATGTTAGAGGTGCTTCTATTCTCCCATAATTCTTAACAAGATTGTGAGAATACCATGTCAACTTGAGAAATCCCCGAATATGCTTTATGGTTGTGGGGATTTTCTATTCCTTAATGGATTTAATTTTGTTAAGGTCTACCTTACCACCCTCATGAGATACAATATGACCCAAAGATTCCACCTTTTGTACTCCAAAGAAACATTTGGAGGTTTTTTCATATAATCATTTCTCCTCCAATAATTTGAGCACCTTATCAACATCTTGAACATGATCCTTCCAAGACATGTTCTATATTATTATACCATGAAAAAATACTAACAATTTTTTTCTAAGTAAGGGTTTGAAAATGGAATTCATCAAACCTTGAAATGTGGAAGGTGCATTAGTAAGGAAAAAAGGCATGACCAAAAATTCATAATGAACCTCATGAGTTTTGAATGTTGTTTTTAGAATGTCTTTAGTCTTCATTCTAATTTGATGATATCCTAAACAAAGAACCAGCTGAGTGAAGTTAATTGCTCCATGTAATTCATCCAATAATTCATCAATGAAAGGAATGAAAAATTTATCTTTAATAGTGAGCTTTTTGATCTCCCTATTATTTGGACACATATGCCATGATCCATACTTCTTGTGCACTAATACTACTGGAGTAGAGAAAGAACTTTGACTAGGTTGAATTAAACCAACCTCTAGCATTTCTGCAACCATATGCTCAATTTCACTCTTTTGGGAATATGGATATCTGTAAGGTCTAAAGTTTAGAGGAACACTTCCTATAATAAAATGAATAGCATGATCATGATCATGAATAAGTGGAATGCCTTTGAGAGTCTCAAATACCTGGGAATGATTATCCAATACATTTTAAGGACATGGAGAAATAAATGATTTCATTGTTTGGACCTCTAAAGAGCATAATTATGTAATTATTCCTCATTGTTCTTTATTTAGAATATTTGTCATGACATTAGAGCTGATTATCTTTCCTCGTTTCCCCATGATACCCCTTAATTCAACTTCCTTTACTTCCTAAAATGTTTTCAAGAAAAGTTCTTGAAAATTAAAAGCTATTAACCCCAAAGATTGTAACCATTGGACTCACCCATTGGAATGTAAAGCATTAGACTATTGAGTACATATTACCCCATGGTTATCTTGATATTATGGCACTTTCTAGAGAAATTTATAGTTCCTTCATTTTCAACCATCACTTGACACTTTGGTGTTGGATATAGGAAGAAATTCAATTCCTTGTCTATCTTACAATGAAAAAAATTATGGGTATTACCCAAATCAATCAAAACTATTACCATTTTATTCTTCATGTATCCTTCTATCTTGAGAGTTTGAGGAGTGGTAATTCCTCCCAATGCATTACAAGATATGGTTGGATTCATTTATTCTTTCTCCATGGTTGGTTTTTGGTGTATATCCTCCTCTTTTGATGTTTCTTATTCCTTTTCTTCCTCCTCACAATCTATGTAGAATAATTTTTTCTCAGCACACTTATGACCTTTAGTGTTTTTGCTATTGCAACTGTAAAAAATCCCTTTTTCTATTTTTTCCTCAAATTTTTATGGTGTCAACCTTGTAGGTTGTGGAAGGCTAGGAAAAACAACAGTTCCATCTTTCTAGTTGTGAGTGGTATACTTCCTTGTTTCCATAATTTTGCTTTCAACTTTTCTTGCCACCTTGAAAGCCTTCTCCAATGAATCAGGTTCCCAAAGGTGAACCTCATGTTGGATGTTATCCTTCAAGATACCTATGAATACATCAATAATATGCTCCTCTCAAATATTAGTTACCCTAATATTTAATTTTTGAAAGTATTCAATGTGCTCCGCAATTGAACCCTTTTTTTTAGATTTATCAATTGGCTAAAGAAGGTGTTGCTCTTTTTATCCTCGTAATGTGCTATCATTTACTCTGTAAAAATTTACCAAGTGACAAATGGTGTACAACAACAAATCCATCAATACTATACAGACTAATTTGGTTATAAATATAAAGATGCAATGCGTACCATTTGTGTGTGTTGCACATCATGGAGATTGAAATATTGCTCCATATGTAATATCCATGTTACCAGATACTTGCCACCAAACCTCCTCATATAAATATTTGTAATGTGTTGGGTCTTAAACCCAAAATTAGAGTCTCTAAAATCATAATTCATGTTGATTTTGTTCTCCTCATATGTTTCATGGAATTCCTTTTCACTATTAGGAAGAATTTATTGTAGTAACTTTGTCAAACCTTCCTTCAAACCTTCCATGTCTATTTCTAAACCATTCATGTCTCCTTTTATTTATGTTTTTAAACCATCTTGCCTTTTAATCTACACATTTACCCTTTTAAGCCACCCATGTCCCCTTTTAGTTCATCTTTGGTTTCTCTTTGTGAGAACAAAATTTGTTGCACTTGGTCCCATAATTTTTATATATCATGTTGCAATTCTTCCTCTTCATGAGTCATAGTACAAATTTCTAAAGGCTTAGTGGGTATATAATTATTTTGTTTTGGAGGTATTTCAGAATAAATTACTGATATCTATGTCTCAATATTCCATTTGAATCACTTCAAACTTATTTTCAAACAAAAGTTATGCAAAATTTAAAAAAATACACACCTTTTTCTTGATTTTTAGAAACTTGATATTGAAGCTCTTGTATATTTATAATTTGAGATATCCAAGTTCTAAAATTTCATATTGTGGTATCCCTTTAAGTCTTTTTTCCAACCCCACAAGTCAGACCGATATTGGATTCTTCATGAAAGAATTAGGCCCAATCTCCCACGATGAATTGATTATAGATTAGTTTAGTAGAGCCAACTTGTACGGAGTTCCACATGTCACTATTTCGACCTTTGGCCATGAAAATTATATAAAAAATATACATTCCATGTAATTTCAGTACATTTTTACGAAATTCAAATATGATTCCAAGAGAGACAGTTAAGATGGTTTTCCCTAGGTCACCTGTTTTAGATGGAATTCGTACACAACATTCACCTATATTTTGGCTCCACGTGGTTGTAATTTCCTCTTCTGAAGCCTCGTAAAAAAATGTTATAGTTAAAATTCCAAGATGACTTGTTTGAAGAAGCAAAACATTAGAATCCAAATCTTTGATACCAAATTTTATGAAACCAAATAACAAAATAGAAGAAAAGATACATCAACGAATTTAAAATTAGCCTCTTGGAGGGGGAAATCTCCTTTATATTACATAAATGAACAATTCTTGGATGATACAAATGATATGACTTCCTTGGTATATATAGGAATATAAAGGGTCACAATATAATCAGAGTCCACACTACAATAATAATGTAAGGAAACAACAATAACAATTGTGGGATTCTATTGGGCACAACAATAACAATAGTGGGATTCTATGGGGCACAACAATAACAACATGGGGTATACATGGGCACAACAGTAACAATAAGGGGCTACACTAACAATAAAAATAAGGGGTATACACTAGTATTATAGGGACCTAACATGCCCCTCTCCTTCAAAAAAGTGTTGTCCCCAACACTTGAGTAGTTTCAAATGCTTCTGTATAAAATTATCATCCTCCCATGTGGAATCTTCATCGAGTAAGTTCTTCCACTTAATGAGATATTCTGAAATTAACTGATTCCATATCTGTTAGGTTCTTGTTTCTTTGAATGCTCCAGGATCAGATATGATTTCTTCTTATTCATTAGGTTTTGGCAACACTGTTATAAATGGTAGCTTATCACTGATAACCTTCTTTAAGCATGAAACATGGAAAACTGGGTGTACTAAGGAAGATGCAGGGAAATCCAATTTGTATGCCATAGTACTAATATTTTGCAACACATTATAAGGACCATAGTACTTTGGTGATAATTTATTATCCTTCTTAGCTTGCTTGAGGGACATTTATTTGTATTGTTATAGCCGTAAAATAACCAAGTTTCCTACATCAAAACTTCTTTCATTACGATAGGGAAAAAACTGCAAAATTCTCACTATGGGATGAGTTTTGGCATAACTGGGTGAACAAACCCAATGCTAGGGCTTGGAGTAAAGTTTATTCAAATTTTTAAAGAGGAGAGACCCCCCTTAGGATCTATAAATATGGGAGGATAAATTCATTTTAATCATCATTGGATTAGATAATTTGTCTTTGTTTTTTCTTAAGCCTCAGGTTCTCTGAGGGTTTTAAGACCCTTTTACCGCTCTTAATTTTGGTGGTGAAAGATTCCACCCTAGTTGAAATTCCTTTTCTTTTTTCTGTTTGGGTACAAGGGTTTCTAGTTGGGAAACAAATTCTAAGGTATTGGATTTTTTTGTAAACAGGGAGTAATCTAGAAACAATGTGGAATCTTGAAGAAATTTTTGTTGTAGTGCCAAGACCATTATCTGACCCAGAAGTTTCTCTTAAAAAAAAGTTAGGGAAAATCTTCTTTGTCTTCAGCCAAAAAGTGTCATCTGAAGGCAACAAAATTCTCTTATGATCACCTTGGGAAACAATTAAGGCCTTTCTCTCTCAGGGGTCACAATAATATTTTAGTACAAGCAAGTTGTTGGAAATAATACTGAGAGGGGGGGTGAATCAGTATTATCAAATTCTTTTCAATATATCTTCCTTATTTAAACTTCGAATTATTCTTCAGATATTGATCATTACTTTGTATGTTAGTACCATAAAATAATGAGCATGAACAAGAAAAACAGATAGTCACACCAAAGAACACCAGATATAAGGTGGAAACCCAATGTGGGTGAAAACCACCTGCTGCAATATGTCTCTATCTTCTTTCAATTAGAAACTCCTTTTATAATGATCTTGTACTGGTGCAGTCCTTTACCAGTACGCAGGCTGCAACCTGCAGAGAGCTACAACTCTCTCTCGTTTTCTAGTCTCTCCTGGAAGGGAGCAACAACCCCCTTTGCTCTTTTACTTCTTTAAGGACCATGTTTCATTAATTTTCAAACTAGATCCATGAACATCAAATAATCATCAAGTACATGAAAAATCACCCAATCTTCTTATACAATAAACCAATGAATCACCCACTCTTCAGAATGCTGTAAATAGAAAAGAATACCAGAAATCTAAACCCAGAACTTTGTTGTAATAGATAAAAAACAATCAAAAATTGTTTCAAGATAAGACCGCAAATTCACCAACAGGGGCTTGCGTATATCCGCAGCTCTTCTGAGACAGAACTGCGGCGATCCGCACTGGTTGTTCTTCTGCTCTGCGAACTTTTCTTCAGATCCGCACCTTCACTTCTGACTTACTGCGTAGACCCACACTGTGCCTTCTTATCGCCTGCGTACCTCGCACTTTGCGCTTGACTGTGCTGCATGCACCACGCACTGTGCCTTCTCCTGTACTGCGTACCCCGCACTGCGCCTTTGACTGCACTGCGTACCCACGCATTGCGCCTTTGACTGTGCTGCGTACCCATGCACTGCGCCTTCGGATCACCTGTGGACTTCTGATTAGGGCCAAATTTTCAGTACACCAATGTGCCACAGTCATTCAGATCCACAGATCTGTTCATGCGCCCGAGAGATCACAACATGCCAATAGATTCACCTTAAGTTAAGTTATCTCCATGAATTAGATCTAGCTTTTAAAAACCAATCACCCAAAATTTCAGATCTCAAGATATTCAAATTTCACAAGTGTGTGGCCAAGAGATCTCCTTTCCTTTTTATAGGCAAGCCCTTCTCAATACCATGGTCCAAAACCATAATAACACAATACCATGAACCCAATACTTGGGATCAACACTTTTGGATGCAATACCATGGACAAAAACCATTTGATCAAAAACTATCGGGCTAATACCATGAACCATTCATGAAGATTCCCACGTGCACACGCTTTTATGCATTGGAGAGAGAGAAACTTGGGTCCACACCTTCTGAACGTATCACCTGCGTACTTGCACGCACTCCTTGGTCTGCGTACCTACGGGTCTGCGACTTCTTCTAGGATTACCTGCGTACCTCTTAATTTCCATGATTTTGAGTGCCTGAACTAAGATCAGCTACATGAGTGAGTTGCCATCAAGTACAACACCTGTACCATAGAGCCAAACCAGAATCATAATGCCAACAATCTCCCCCTTTGGACTTGATGGCAACCTCAAGATCCTCAACGCCATTCTCCCCCTTTGACATCAAGGGCAAAGGGTTATGCTCACCCTAAGAACATGCTCCCCCTAATGATAAACCAGATCTGCAAAGACCATAAGAGACATATTGCAGCAATATTCAGACCAACATCCATGATCTCCTTTTGTACTTCCTCCATAATGCCAACAATACATTATATGCTCCCCTTGAACCTATGCCATTCGATCTTCGACCAATCTGCAAACCAGCACATGTACGCATATACCCAGATGAACCTTGCATACAACCAACACTTAGAAGAGATTCAACAGCAAGATGATGCATCAAAAATCCCTAACTTTTGCCTGAGGTATTCAAAGGTCTCCCTAGGAAATGGTTTGGTGAGAATATCAACAACTTGTTCCTTAGAAGGAACATACTCCAACTTGACCTTTTGTTCCATCACTTGTTCTCTGAGAAAGTGATACTTGATTGGTATGTGCTTGGTCTTTAAATGCATGACTGGGTTCTTTGAGATGACGATTGCACTTGTATTATCACATAAGATGGAGATAGGTGGTGTACAAGTGATTTGAAAGTCCTGCAGGGTCTGCATCATCCAAAGGAGTTGAGTGCAACAAGATGCAACAACCACATATTCTACTTCAGCTGTAGATAAAGCAATCGAACTCTGTTTCTTGCTAAACCAAGATACTAATCTGGAACCCATAAAGAATGCACCACCACTTGTGCTCTTTCTGTCATCCACGCTTCCGACCCAATCTGCATCTATATAAGCATGAAGTGTGAGATCTGTATCTCTAGGATACCATAAGCCATAGTTTTGAGTTCCTTGAAGATATTTGAAAATTCTCTTCAATGCCTGAAGATGAGTTTCCTTTGGATTTGCCTGAAATCTTCCAACTATTCCCACTGCATGCATGATGTCTGGTCGGGTACTTGTCAAATAAAGTAGACTTCCAATCATAGACCTGTAGGTTGGTTGATGCACTGCTGCTGATTCATCATTTGCACTGAGGCTGCATCCTGTGACCATGGGGGTACATACAGGTTTTGCATCTTCAATGCCATATTTCTTCAATATCTGCTTAAGATACTTGGTTTGGGACAAGAAGATCCCGTCTTCATTTTGTTGGATTTGCAATCCAAGAAAGTATGTCAGTTCTCCAAGCAAAGACATTTCGAATTCTTTCTGCATCACCAAGGCAAAGCTTTGACTCAGCTTCTTCATTGCTGCCAAAGATAATGTCATCTAGATACACCACAAGTATTAGCAATTTGTCATTTTCAATTTTTAAATAAAGATTGCTATTTGCTGATCCTTTTGAAAAACCTTGTTGATGAAGATATTTGTCCAATCGGTAGTACCAAGCTCTTGGAGCTTGTTTAAGACCATAGAGATCCTTTTTCAGTCTGCATACAAGATTTGGATCGTTCCCAAGAATGAAACCATCTGGTTTCTCAATGTACAATTCTTCTTCTAAGTCCCCATTCAGAAAGGTAGATTTCACGTCCATTTGAAAAACTTTGAAATTCTGAAAGCTTGAGAGAGCAAGGAACATTTGGATGGCCTCAAGTCTAGTAACAGGAGCAAAAGTTTCTTCAAAGTCTATCCCTTCTTGTTGAGCATACCCTTTACAAACAAGTCTAGCCTTGTTTCTAATAACTTCCCCATTCTCATTCAACTT
>APFE030064933.1:63791-74249 GCA_000404065.3 Pinus taeda | reverse complement strand
GGGAGGGGGATATGGACCCCAAAGATGTATTAGAATTATTGCATTGCTGTTTGGAGTCCACAAAAACCCTAAAATCCAACTCAAATCCACAAAAAACACTTGAAATAATTTTCTGTTTGCGTCCGGTTTTTTCCGCCCGTGACCCGGCCGTTTCGGCCGAGTCATTGCTGACTCGGCCAACCGAACCGGGTAGCTGACTGTTTCGTGGCCCAGGCCAATGACCCGGACCAACTCGGCCGGGTTGATGCTGACCCGGCCGGATCTTAAAACACTGAGTGAAATAGACCGGTTCGGTACCGAATTGAACTATTACGGTTCTAGACCTTAACCGAACCGGTTTTGGGCCCAAAATAGTCAAACCGGTCGGTTCCACCAATTCCGGTCCAATTATGATAACACTGCTCTCTCTCCCCACAACCCTTTGTACTTTATCTTTCTTTGTCTAAATGCGTTAAGGTTTTATGTAGAATTCTTGAATTCTAGGGTTAGGGTCTTGCTCCCTAAGGAGACATTACAGTTAAGGTTAGTGAACAAACCCTACATTGTACTTGTTGAGGAGGAAGAGAAGAGACACCACCTATGAGGCCAAGGACTTGCTCGTGGTGATTCTAGCTTGTTGGTGTTGAAGAAATAATTTGTTATTGATGTCAAAGGGTGTCTTGATAGAGATAAAAATCACATAGGCTTAAAAAGGACTTTAAACCCTTTCCAACAAGTATTAATTACTCCTAATTCCTCCTTGTTCAAGAGAAATTGAATTTACAAGTTGAAAAATGACTGTGTTTTATCTTTGTTGTAAGGTCCTATTTTGCCTAATATAAATCTATCTTAACAATTATATCAGCATCCTTGATTTGGCTTGAGTTTACCATGAAGCAGACATAGAATTTGAAAATTAACTACAAAGGACCTGGAAAACATCTTGAAGACAATTCCAATTTGCTCCCGCCCTCGTTCCGTTACCAAAAGACCAAAACCACCGAGCCAAACTGGGTACAACCTAGGTACTCAGTTCCGAAGTGCGGCTCAGTTGATGCAATCTGGTCCCACATGCCCAAAAAGTTAAGAACAATTGAAACTCTTCCTCTCAGTAAAGTAAGACTCAAAAACTTCCTCTTCTGAACGTCCCTTATTTTTCAAGATTTTATCACACTAGGAAAAGTACTTACACTTAGTTGAATTTGCATACAATAACAGTTACCACAGTTCAATTGGAATGTCTCCATTTGAAGCATTATACGGCAAACTTTGCAGAACACCGTTAAGTTGGGAAAAGTTAGAAGATGGGGTGATAGTAGGACCAGAATTAATTCAAGAGATGGAGGAACAGGTAAAACAAATTAGACAACAATTAAAGGAGGCACAGAATAGATAAAAGAGTTATATTGATGCTCACAGGACCGATAGAAAGTATGAAGCAAGGGATTAGGTTTTGGTCTGCATCAAACCAAATAAAAGCACTATCTGATTCGGAAAAGAGACAAAGTTGTCACCCCGATTTATCAAACCATCTAAGTCCTGCAAAAAGTTGGACATGTCACCTATCGTCTCGCACTACCACCTCACTTGCATAAAGTTCATAATGTATTTCATGTATCTGTATTAAGATACATAGCTGACAAATCTCATAACCTTCAATGGAAGGAACTGCAAGTATCGGACGAGGGAACCATTTCGATCAAACCATTACGTATACTAGAACGTAGGGTTTGACAACTCAGGAACAGTCTAGTAGACCAAGTAGTGGGACAAGTATAGCTCTGGATCAGCGACCTGGGAGGATACAAAGATCATATGTCAGAAATACTCCAGCTTGTGTTAAATTTGAAAAACTTAAAGCTATATTTTGTATATATTTACTTTACTTTAAATCAGATACTTAAAACTATTTTGAGATTACACAAGTAAAAATGAATTTTTTATGTTACTGGAACACGATATATGTTATTTGCTTAATTCTACTGGTACGTGGATACCAATAGGAAATATGTTATTTAAATTAACATCATTGAATTATGGATACCAATATGAAGTTTAGTAATTGATTAACCTTGCTATGAAGTCTAAATTATGAATTATGTTATTGATGAGAGAGCTATAACTTTATTTCATTTCTATATATCGACATGATCGATGAAATAGGGGTAAAAGAATGACTACATTTATGAAAGTTAACTTATAGTTATATGGACTAGATATATGAAGTACACAGAAGTGTTTTTGAAATGCAATTATGTTGAATATATTGATGCATATGTTATAAATTATAAGCAAGTGCTTATATTGCAAATAGTACCGTTACCAAAATGACCACGCGATGACAAAAACTTAAGAACAATTGAGTCTCAATGAGGTTCCATGATAAGGCATTGACCCTAGTCCCACTAAGAGGGGTGGAGGTATTACCCACCATTTACCCTCCAAAACCTGAACTCATGGGAAGACTGTGCGAGTCACATTCCCTTAGGCGTGTGATGATGACCACTGGATCCCTACTAGGAAGTCAGGTTGACATAGTCGACGCTATCATCCTTAAGATCTATGAATGGTTAAATCAGTATAGTTGACGCCATGACATACTCCAATAGAGGACGGATAGGATGGGAGCGGAAGAGATTAGGAAGGATAGGATGGTTCTAGAGTAGCTTGGGAACCCGACAGGTAGAACATGAATATTATAGTTGTAAAACCTTAAAATATTCAAGCAAACAAATTTAAATACCCCATGTCGAACAAATTCGATCCTAAAATACAAAAGCTTATGTGATCGCACTAATCACTAATATATTATGGAAACCCTAACTTTGAGACGAAATTTTTGGAAAGAGAGATGTATGTAATGACCCACCTACAACTATAAATAAAATATGAATATTAACATACATACAAGAAGATGATCTATGCCCAAGGATGATCCAGAAGACACTTGTACCAACAGATATCATCAACCAACAGAGTTTTTTAACTCTACTTCTATATTCTCATCATCATTCTTGTACCCAGATTCCACACCTTGCGGGGAATTGTAATAAGTGATACTAGTAATGATAAGTTTTGAGTCTATAACAGGCCTACGATCTTGGGACTTGATCAGTGAACGAGTACACCCTAGAGTGTTTTTTTATCTGCTCGATTATCCCTTCTTTTTCAAAGGCGGATAATTTTTATGTTTTTTCACTCACTTTTTACCCAAAAGCCGAGGTGACAGTTTGAAAGTTGAGCCCCTAACACATCTTAGCGTCTAGAGTCGATGTATATTACCATACTAGATCACACAAAAATTTTCGTGGAATTTGGTTAGGTCTAGGTACTCATTTTTTTATTTTTTAAATTTCCCATAGGTCAAAAATTACAAATAAATTTGTATTTAAATAGTAATAGGTGTAGTTTAGAGAATTTGTATGGGGTATGAGTAATAAAAATTACACCTCTCACCCTCAACTTTCTACTATGACACACTTTGAGGGGTTAATAATGTGTTTTGGACCCTCAAAACCCACATTTCCTAAGTTTAGTGGAAATTGTGGCTTTTAATTAAGCTAGAATTAAATAAAATAGAGAGAAATAAATTATTTTATGTGATAGAATAACGTGGAAATTACTTGGAAATTATCCTAACTCAAAGAGTTGAGTCAACAAACATGTGGAAGATGACTGAGCACACTACATCATAAATACACCATTATTTCATAAAATCGAATTTCCCAGAGATAAAGTCGCAGTTGCACATGTGGAAAATCGAATTTATTAGAGGAGCTCATGCATTGAAGGAATATTCTAGGGTATATTTGGATTGAAGATTAGGTGGAGCCTCATCTCACAGTTATCTTACGTTCTTCTACTCTTAGCACTCCACTCTTGAGGATTACGAGTTTCACTTAGCGAGACGACGAGTTGCACATGGAGGAATCACGTAGTGTCTGGGGACCTACGCAGAGCTATCTTGGGATAAACTACATATGTGGCATCACTTAGTTCGAGTTTGCATTTGTTGACTCGAGTTATCACGGCACTTGGACTCATTCATGGATGAGTTTACTATGCCATATATGGAATTCGATTTCCCCTGATGTGCACATATGGAATTCGATTTCCCTTGATGTGCACATATGGAATTCAATTTTGCTTTGGTGTCTCTATCTTCTCCACATCGAACTTGACTTATCTTTCTTTGGGATTTGCTCCAAGTTCAGTTCTCACATGAACTATTCCTTGAAATTTGCTCCCAACTCTCTATATAATGAAGTTATGTGCTCTCATATGTATCATGTAATACAAGCTATTGTGCTTGAGGAGACACTATGGGATTGTATTCACTACTTGCAATATTGACAACAGTCTTTGGGGTATAGCGTGATGTTGTTCTTCTCCTTGCATGTGTGGTAAATTCTTGACTTCTTGTTATGCTTCTATTTATTTCTTCATGTCATTGTTTCTTTCATGTTTGTTTCAAGTTATGTTAGTATGCAGCTATCTCATATTAGCATAAGAATTAATTATTTGTTTTAGAAAAAGAAATCTTCTAGTAAATAATAGATGTATCTCTAGGAATTCTTCCCACTGCACTTATTTAATTTCATGACGATTTAATGATGTGTGTTGAAATTTTGTAGATGAATCATTATTTGGTCAAGTTTTTCAAGCGTGAGGGGAAATTCTAGGAGGAATCAACCCATTCTTGAAAAATATTCAAGGAGAACCTACATGTTTTGAATTCCAAAGTCTCACTTATATCTTTTTTGTGTCTTGCAAGGATTCTTTCAAGTTTCTTAAGCTTTTATTTCTTGCATCAAAATATCAAACTTAGAAAAATTTATTTCTACGTATTGTACTTCATTTATCAATGTCTACCTATTTCAAAGAGGTAAGTCATGGCTAGCCAAAGAGGAAAGTTTGTTCATACTCTTTGGCCTAGCCTTTTGTAAATTATTTTTGTAACATACTTTGTAATTATCTTGAGGTAACATTTGTTGTTGTAGATTTTTTCTAACCTGTTTTCTTGCAGCTACTTGTGGGATTCATCATCAGAAAAGTACTTACAAGTTTGCATACAAGACCTTGGGGATCAGATTTAGTGGTTACTTCCACTTTTATGCCGAATTCATCTTCGATAAGCACGTGTTCTTCTTGAGGGAGGCCGAGTTCATTTTGGCCATCTCTTTCTCTCTCTTGGTCGTGGCCATAGAGGAGGCTTATCTTCTCTTCTTCAAAAAAATTTGCATTTTGTTGAGCCTTTGTGGGCCTCAAATTGCAGAAATTTTCAGCGAGGAAAGGTCCATGGTTTGATGCCAATTTGTTAAGACTTTCCTTGGATTTTAGAGAAGACTTCATTGTCTATTCTTTCTTGTAACAACTAATAAAATTTCTAATTTTGGGAGTGGGTTTCACCCATTGGCATCTCTATCTATCCACCTTTTGGAGAGGCTTGGTGATTTGACTTTGTTGCTTTGTTTCATTTTGCATGCACTTTAATTTAATTTACTACATGATTTAAATCCATAACAAATTTAGATTTGTTGCATGCAAGCACTTTTTACTTGATCATATTTGGTTTGAACATAGTTCCAAGTTTACTTATGCTTCACCATTAAACACATTTTACATGCATAAAGTATTTGGACAAATTTCCTCCATGAAGTAACATTTTATCTCATGTCAAGCAAGTACATTTCAAGTAGAAGTTAATTCTCATTGTTCGATTCATTTATTTACATGCCCCGAGCATAACTAAAACTTACCTCCAATTTAAGTTGGTTGAATAAACTCTTAGGGACCCTCTACCTCTATTGACTTCTCGTTGTGAGATCCAAATATTTGGGCGAGGATGAAGTCTGAGGATTAGAGTTCAATTGTAACTTTGCTTAGCACTAATTAATAAAAAAACCAAGAACGACATTTCATCACATTTGCTTTGTTTGCAAAGTTCTTAAATTTCTTACTATCTTGATAGTTTAAAGTCTCACATGCAAATCTTATTTCAAGAGACATTTTGGATGCAAGCATTGTAATCTCTTTTAATTTGGTAACAAGTTTAATTTTCTTGTACTTGGAAATTGACTCATCTTTTCGTTTAATTGCATATTGTCATGAATGGTTGATTTCACTTTCAAGTACTATTATTTTGGGTTGCAAACTTAATTGCATGTTGTCATCTTGGTCTAACATTTGAGTTCTTTTTGTATCATTTTGAGCAAGATAGTTTTCATGCTTTGATTTGTAGACTTATTAATCTTAAAAGAATTTATAATATCTTGTGCTAACAATTTATTGTTTCACTTTTCAAGATTACTTTGGCTTTCCATTTGAAAGCATTTCACTTCATTTTTAGCAAATACAATTTCATTTCTTAATGAGCAATGCTTTGAAGGCATTGGTTGTTTATGTACTTCATGCTTATGTTATGTATTGATGGTTATTTCTCATATCAGTTTTTGCTTATAAATCTTAAAGAAATAATATATTTAACTCTAACTCTCCTAGAAACTCACATCTTTTTAACTTAACTTTTCATTAGGGACCACCCCCGTAAGCTAACCTAGGAGATTGCTCAAACAGAGAGAGTCAGGATTAGGCTGACAACCCCTTCTTTGAGTTCCCTGCCACTAACAACACCTTGTGAGGTTGAAGGCCTTTCTCGCTAACTTGTAGGGAGGTGTAGGCGGCAAGGTCAACATTCTTTGGCGTCGTTGTCGGGGACAAGATTTCGTGTACCTGGGAAATCGACTAACCTTTTGTTTTTATCATTTTTGAACTTTAAATTTAGATTCTTGCTCAAGTGGCGACTCCACTCAATTCAAAATTTGCAAGAGTCTCTACTAGGAGAAATTCAAGAGGTCTAGTTAGCCCCTCTCCTAACTAGACCACTTGAATCTTGAGTCAGTTCTCCCCCGATTGGTTATCTCTTCCAATCATATGGAGGGTTTATTTGTGCCTCCTGCATGACAAACTTATACAAAGTCATCATATGTTGTCACATAGTCACATTAAGTCGTGCTTTTGTTCAAGGGAAGTTAGCCTGAGTCGACCTCTCTGCGGTGTCTCTTGACTCATTTTTCAGTCGACCATCCCTGGTTGTCAGTGTCTTGTCTGTCATCACATCAGTTATATTGGTCCTTTACTCGTGAGAGGTTGAATAGACTTTCTCATAGTGGAGCTCTTGCTAGTCTTCGGCAAGAGGTTATTTCTGATATTCATTTTCTTTTTCAAGAACAAGTCGAGCCTAGCATCATGAATGATCTTTTTGCTCTTTGTGACTTCACTAACATAAATGGCTATCCTCACAATATCCCTAACAAGGCTATTGAAAAGTTACCTTCCTTTCAAGGTGACAATGCCATTAGTGCTACATCACATGTCAAAAACTTTAATGTTTGTATCTTTAAATGGTACAACACTGCTAATTATGAGGATGTGAAGCTGAGACTTTTTGTTTTATCTTCAGAAGAGGATGCTCTTGATTGGCTCACTGAGCAACCTGCTAACTCATATAACTCTTTACAAGCCATTCTAACTGCATTTTTAGATAAGTTTGGAGAGAAGAAATAAAATAGGCATTTGATCAAGGCCACTAGCAATATGAAAGAAAATGAGAACGAAGCCATGGAGAAGTTTAACAGGAGATTCAATGGATTAGTAAAAAGCATGGTTGGTACTGTTAAACCTACTGATGAATTTATTTTATGATCATATCTGGATGCTTTTGGTGTTAACGCTGCTTTTGAGTTGAGGAGGAAGGAGCCTGTGAATTTAGGTGTAGCTCAAACTGAAGCCTTAAAAATGGAAAAGGCTAGAAAGCAATCAGGAAATTCTGAACTTCCCGGTTTCACTAGAGGGCCATCGAAACTGAATGATTCCAAAAGCAAAGCCAAAGAAGAGACTACACATGATCCTATTAAGGAATTAGCCCAACTCATCAAGAGTATGGAAGCAAAACACATCGGTCAAATGAATGCTATTCAAAATCAATTAGTGGCCATGGAAAGAAATCAAGGTGGGAGATTCTCAAATAGAGGAAATGTTAAATTATGGTATGTTTTATGCTAAGAGCAATTTACTTCAATTCTTCTTATTAGCCCAATGTCAATTTCCAATATAGCAATCACATTAACATGAAAGTAAAATGTTGATAGAACATAAATGAAATCAACAGAAGACAAGCTAAGATAAGAGGCACAAGATGTGGCACCAGCGAAGGACAAACCCCAATGTTGGGAAACCCTTTGATCAATCCTTCTATATTCTTCAATAATTCAGCACACAAAGAGAGATAGTACAATATCACAAATCTGTGATTTACAACAGCAGTAATGAAACCCTTGAACAGTAATAGCCAGGGTGATCAATCAGCTCCCAAATGTGCCCAAGACAACCTAGGAGAACTCGGTCTCCAACAGCAGTGATAGCAACCCAAAACAGTCAATGTAATATGGTCAAAACAGCAGTTAATGCTACAGCGTACTGCAGCCAGCCCTAACCAGTCAACGTTGTCCAAAATGAGCTCTCCAACAAGTCAGCACAGGTTGTCCCTAGCCTAGGAGAGGTTGCCCACACAAAGCCGCAGCCAATGGAGGCAATACGCTGGTCAACGCAAGCCTAAATCACCCCAAACAAGATTGTTGTACCTTCCTATGTCCTTGCTGCCCTAACTGCGTCCTCTCAAAATGATGCCCTAGTTGCGTCCTCTTTCCTTTGTATACCCAAGAGACAAGGAGAGAGAAGAGATGTGAGGATGACATGAGTGATGTAATGCCTCAAGTTCTCCTCTATTTATATCCCACGTTGAGGTTTAGTCGAGGGTGTGCAACACTATTTTACCCAGTGTTGTGAAAAGCGCGTTCTAAACGCGCTTTTTACAAAAAATTGCGTTTTTTCCAGAAGGCGCTTAAAACGCGCGTTTTAATGGAAAAAAGCGCCTTTAAAATTTTTTTGCCGCTTTTTTCGAAAAAAGCGCGCTTTTTTTGGTTAAAAGCGGCGGGTCGGGCGGCAGCGGGTTTTATATGGCAAAATCGATTTTTTTTTTGCCCATTTGGACAACAGCGCGCGGAGGAAGAGAAGAAGAGCTGGGAGAGAGGAGCTGGAGGGCGATCTTGCCGATTCAATTTCGAGAGGAGATCGCCATTTTCACCGTAGAAACGATATGTAGGTTAATTTTTTTTAGTTTTCATTGTTTCAAAACAATGTTTTTCTAGGTTTTTAATCTTTTTTTGTTGAAAAACTTCATATGGGCACCATTTTTTTTTTGTTTTCATTGTTTTTAAAGAATTGTTTGTATTTCTTCATTGATTTGGGATGGGTAACTTGGTATGGCTATGGGAACCAATTTTTTTTTTTGTTTTCATGTTTTTTAAACATTGTTTATGTTTTTTCATTGTTTTTGGCATTTGCTTGCCATTTGGTTGGGTAACTTGGGTTTGGAACTTTGGATTCTATCATTCTAGATATTTGTAACTTGTAATTTTGTAAATGGCAAATGCTAAATTGTAATCCTAAATTCATATTTCCTAATCCTTATTAATTTTAATTTTTTCCCATAGGTTTGCAACTTCAAAGTTAAAAAACAAACATGCCAAGGAAATTGGATCCTTTCTGGGATTATGGTGAGCCTACAACTCCGAATGATAGACAAAACTTGACTTGCAAGTTGTGTGGAAAGGAAATACGCGGGGGGGTGTATAGGTTGAAGTATCACCTTGCACAAATCCCTGGACATGATGTGGGGCCTTGTACAAATACAAGTCCTGAACTTATCCTAAGAGCCACGAGAGCACTGGGAGAATTAGAGCAGACTAGAGAGGCCAAAGAAGAAATGAAAAGGCAACTAAGATGGTCAGCTGAAGGAAGTGGCGCTGGTTCTATTGCAGCATCAATCAATCCGATAGCTGCATCATCATTTTTTGTTCCTCGAACCACACCTGGTTCACAGCCATCTATTGGTTCAATGCTAAAAAGAAACGAGAAAGAAGAAGCTGACAACTTACTAGCAAAATTTCTCCTCTGGAGTGATATTCCTTTCAGCATCGTAAGGAATAATCCTTTTTTCCAACCTGCTGTTGATGCTATTGCCAGTGTTGGCCCGGGGTACAAAATCCCTTCTTATCATGATTTCAGAGGCCGGATTCTTCAAATCAAAAGCGTGACTGCACCCAAAGATTGGAGGATTTTAGGGCATCATGGGCAAAAACAGGATGCACTGTTATGTCCGATGGTTGGACTGACCAAAAGGGGAGAAGCCTTTTAAACTTCTTGGTTAGTTGTCCCCAGGGGACTATGTTTGTGAAATCTGTTGATGCATCTCACCAAATCAAAGATGCAAAAACTTTATGTGTTTTGTTGGATGCGTTTATTTTGGAGGTGGGTGAAGAGCATGTTGTCCAAGTCATCACGGACAATGCTGCAAATTATGTTGCTGCTGGTAGGATGCTTATGGACAGGCATCCTACTTTATTTTGGACACCTTGT
>APFE030064933.1:0-20183 GCA_000404065.3 Pinus taeda | reverse complement strand
CAAGTGTCGGTAATACCGAGGAGAGAATGAACCATCGGATCACTACATATCGTGACCGTCGGATTGTAAGTTACCAATGTACATAGTAAAGAAACACACTTTACCTAACTCTATACTAGACCAAGTTATACTTAACTATTCCTATGTGTCGGAATATCCTAACAAAAGAAATCAAGGAATTCAAGATATGATAATAATGCAGCTGCCACTCAATCTGCATACTTTCTTCGTTATGCTCTTTCTAGTTCATCTCCTCCGGATTCGTTTGATAGCTAATTAGTAGATAGTGGGGCCTCTAGACACTTCGTTGGTTATCGTGAAGTCCTCTCAAACCTGGTTGAGAGGGAGACCAATTTGAAGATCATTATGGGGGACAATTCTACTTATCCTGTGAAGGGGTTTGGTTCTGTTTCATTTCATTTGGATTTTGGTCAAACTATACACCTACAGGATCTTTTGTGTGTACCCGGATTGAAAAATAATCTTGTATCTATATCTTCCTTGGCAGACAAAGGATGAGAGTTGCCTTCATAAAAGGAAGAGTCCTTACTTGGCCAATGGAATCTCGCTTGACAGTTGCCTTCACTTTGGGATCAAGAATTGAAGACCTTTTTAAAGTCAATGGAAGGTTGATTCGAGCATTGGTTCATGATAGTAATCATCAATGTGAACTATGGCACCGAAGATTTGTACACCTTCATTACAAAGCCTTGCCTAAGGTGAGAAAGATGGTTTTTGCAATGCCTGAGGTTCAAGTAAATCATAATGGAGTTTGTCCAAAATGTGCAAGTGGAAAGAAGGCCACAATGGACATAATTGATTTGTCCCAGAAAACCAGCAATATACTTTAATCCAATATTATCTGTCAAATGATCCAGATTTATTATTCCAATTAAATCCTACATACAGTCTATAGTTTAGAATAACCCTTACAATAAATTCGTAGAAGATACCTACTTCAGGAATGCTACAAAACACCTAAACAGACTTCACTGATCTTGTCTCAAAAGGGGTACTAGAACTACTTCAGGATATAGCTGAGTTGCTACAGGAAAGTTCAGTAGAAAATAGAACAGCAACCAATTTCGAATCAATGAGAGTTCTATCTTCCATGGAAATCAATTTGTCTCAGGAAACTCTTCACATCTGCCACAGGAGATTTTCGACCTTCCTCGGACATTTTGATCCTCAGACGAATTTCAACCTACTCAGAAAAGTTTGTCATGTCTGCCACAGAGGGGTTTCGGCTGCCTCAGAGAAATTAGTCTTCTTGCCTCATAAAGGATTTCAGCCTGCTTCAAGAAATCCGACCAGCTTCAGGATGATCTCTATTTGTATTTTCCTGAGAGTTCCCACCAAGAAATTTCGCTATCCTACAAAAGATACTTCCCTGTTTTCCAGAACAAAATAGAAAATAAAGATAGGTAACTAGGGCTGAATCTTTCACTACCGAAATTAATTAAAGAAAAGGGGTCTTAAAACTCTCAAAGCCACTACTCAAGAAAACAGATGTTTTGATCCACAATTGATGATGATAATTTGATCTCAACTCTTCTCTATTTATAAATTTCTCCATGGACTCCAAAATGTGAGGGGTTGGGGGTGCAACCCCCAATTTTGGGATTTTTGCCCCAGTTGCACAATGTTGCCACAACATCAGAAAAATTGGGTTTTAACCCCTTTATCAAGAGTCAAGACTATAGCCTACGGGGTCGGATAGGCTATTTCATCCTCCAACAACCCATCAAATTGGAGAGAACATTACAACTAAATAGTAGAGAAATATCAATTCACTAGTGCATGTATGCAATTGGTAGCTATATTCAACAACTCTTACAAAATTTTCACTCTAATTATAATAAAGATAAACAAAAAAATAAAAATAAAAATATCCCAACCCCGATCATGGTAATAAAGATGTGATGTTAAAAACTAAAGAGAAGTTAAAAGATAAAACTAAAATTGTATCCAATGTTATAGAACATACATATGGTTTAATGTTATAACTATAAACATAAATTTTTCTTCATTCTGAACAAAAGAAAATAAAAGCAATTTCTATTGTAAATTCCTCTACCCATAATACTTTACACAAGTAGAATCATATACCATATGCATATGCATTGGAAGACTTCCTATGAAAGTGTATTTGTTTCTTGTAGAGAGTCATAGTCTTCTAATTTTTCCAAATGATTGGTATACTATCATCAATTGTTTTCCATCTTCTTCATGATTAAGGTTCTTTGCATTTTAAATGAATTCATTGCCATTTATTGCTAATTGTTAATGTGAACTTTCGTGAAGTTTATTTTCAAAAGGGCAGTTCAAAAAAATCAGATATCCTCAATTTCTCAAAAACCCATATTCTTAGGGAAAGGCTGAAGAAAGATCGAAACCTTTTGCATATGACATTGCTTGCCACTTCAAGGCCTACTGAAAAGCTGCCAACTGCAGCTACACCCTACACATCACCAATGACCATATACAATTATTAGCTCTACAAAGAATAGATCATTTTAAGAAATTATGGCATTAATCCAAGAAGCTTGGCCTCCCCTTAGACATTTCAAAAGAAAAGATGAAAGCTCTAGTATGTGCACAAAGTAGCTGGACTGATATAATAAACAAATAGGAACAAGATATGGTAGGACAAAAATATGTGAAAAAACAACCCAACAATTTGGTACAAGAAAATACCAGGAGTTACACCAACATATATGGAAGCAATACAAAATAAAGTCCATGACGGTCACAAATGAGAGGATAAATTCCATAAGCATCATAGCTTCAATTCAAATTTAAACCCAAATGCATTCAATACAACTCTGAATAGAAAATATATTCAATTTTAATGTTGGATCCAAAGTCAATTTATAGCCTACCTCTATGCACATTAGATTTTAGATCCATTGTGCTGTATATCATCTATGACATTGGGCAGTTGTTGCAACTGAGGTATTTGTCCAAAAAAGACTAATCATATATGCACTACTCACTATTAACTTTCCTAGTATTTAGTTTTATTAAAGAGGGATTATACGTTAATTAGAGACGACAATTATGTTAATTGGAGTTAGAGCTGGAAGGGTTCTGATAAATTTAAAAGTGCGGTAAATTTGGTTAACGACCTGTTACCCACCATTTTGTGGGTGATATCCCTAGGCAAAAAAAATTCTCCAAGATGGTCCTCAGCTGGTAGCCAATAGCCACCAACTAGCTCATTGTGCCATTTCTCCGCCACCTGAGCCAGCCATGTGGTCCCTCACCCATATGCCATGATCGTATGTTTGAAGGTGGGCCTCCCAAACCTAAAGGTATGCCTTGTCATTTGGTAATTGAGTATTGTAGTTTGTTTATCATGGATACTTTTGGGCATGGATTAATGGGGGGATTCGGCAAAAAGAATGGGCTAGGTTTGTGCTCTTGTCCCCTAGACACCTTTTAGAGGTTAACCTTGGATTCTAGTCCCGTGGGATCCCTTTCACTGACCATTTGGATTTAGGGATGGTACTTCATGGGAAACCCTGATCTTGGTTGCATGGTTCCGCTCCCTCATCCACATATATTGCCCCCTTTCCACTCATTATAACCCCATTCATCATTTCTCCCACCTGGGTCTACATTCCTCCAATAGGTCCACATAGAGTTAGCTTTCCCCCTCCCCTTGCCCACACCTTGGGTTGGGCCTGGAATGATGCCCCGGAGGTTGATGCAGCTGAAAAGAAAAGTAAAAGCATAAATGGCCACATTCAACACGGAAAATACCACAAAATGCAAAAGATGGTCAGAACAAACAAATTTACCACATGGGCAAAAGCCAATACATGAGCTCTACCCCATCATCATGGCCATCACCCTGGTTCCTACGAGCCCTCGATGAGCCTACTTTATCATTTAGGAACCCATGGTTGTCCCAACCCCTAGTGGGCAATGAACCACCCTACCTTAAGGGCGTATCCACTGCTATATCTCACACATCATGCTCTTATCCCCGAGCATTTGATTAAAAAAAAAATCATAAAAAGCAAAAGGCATATAAAGTAGGGTGGAAAAATCAAGGTCGGGGCACCTCATGTACCACGATTGCTCCCTCCTACACGTTATATACACAAGTGTGGGCTTCCCTTTTATTAGCTACCCTTGTACCCTAGCATGTGACCCAAGCTATGTTGCACGAAACTTCAAAGAATCCGGCGTTTCGGGACATACCCGTACCCGAAACTCCGAAACTTGGCCGAAACTCGGCCAAAACTCGACCATCATGTAATCATATATTAGAGTTAATATAGACTTCTTTTTCCTTTTAATTTGTCATATATGGGTCTTATTCCCTTTTTTCTGGCAAGATAATGTGTTATTCACTTATTTCTTTATATATATATATAAGACGTTTTAGCCGACGTTTCCATTTTTGGGAGGTGATGTTTCTAAACGTACTCGTTTCAGAAACTCCGAAACATTTCGGCGTTTCGTGCAACTTAGGACCCAGGGCTACCCCTTTCATCCCCTGCTCCATTCATCTCTTTGTCACATGCCACCACCCTTTAAAGGATGCACCTTGGACATATTATCCCCTTTAGAAGTAGAAACCACCTAATAGGATGTTTGGTTAACCCCATTTGGAGCTTGGAGACATTAGCACATGCCAAAGCCCATTATGGAAGGGCATGCCATTATGAAGTCCCCACTTGTTGTCCATGGTTTGTAAGCTCTTTTACTTGATTGCCTTAATGACTTGTTGTACTAAAAGGCTAAGGGAGGCAGGATTGCAAGGGGTCTCCATCTTGGGTTTGGTCTCCCTATACAGGGTCCTAACCCTCCAGAGGGCTACATTCGCACATGCAAGATGTGTGTTGAGAGCCATGGACCTCCACAGCAGTAGACAGCACTCCATGGATCCCCATAGATGTTCAAAGATTGCTCGAGATTCATCTATTGAATGAAGAAGATGCAACTGGTTCACCTTTGCCCAACCAACCCCACAGTTGTACCATGCACTTGGCAGATGACCCAAGACTTGTATGTTGATGTGGCATCACTTACACCATCATCTGAGCCCGTACAGATGGACTACAAGCATCTTCGACTTACTTGGAGACCCATGAGGTCACTCATGTTCCCTCACAGCCATTGGGAGCACCACAAGTTTATTATGTGGAGAACAAGGGGCCAACCCCTTGTCCATTACTTTTGGAAGTCCAATTCATCATTTTGGCATTTATGGACTTCACCAGGTCTCTTAGAGAGCCCAACGACATGCATTATTGATTATTTGACCTCTTGGGAGGCTTATTTTTTTGTTTATGAGCTAGTTTGGTGGGCTTGTCACCAAAAGATAGTTATTTGTACATTATTTTAGTTGATGGGCTAATGTAGGCTCAAGTTAGGTAATTCGAACTCCTAATGAGTGTATAAATAGGAGAGACATGAATTCATTTTGTATCATCACTTGGATTGATCATTTTCTCTTGTGAGAATTTCGCATTTCTTTGGAGGAGATTTTTGGAAGAATGGATGAATTTCGATGTTTGGTTATGTTTGGTTATTCTTCTTTGTCTTGGAGCTTCTATGAATGGCATATCTTGGTGATTGGATATATTCTTCTTATATGTAAGTACCATGTTAATGCTATTTTGACTATTTATGTTGTTGCATTTATGATTATGGGATTTTTGCTATTCTAGGGTTAATTTGTTGCTTTTCTTGGAACGAAATTGTGGAAATTGAATCTCTAAATAGTGTTGTATCATGATTGGACCATGTTTGAATGAATGAATGTTCCTAGAGACATCCTTGTCTTGATAAGTCACCAAATATTGTTGAATGAAGTATAAATGACCTTGAAGCTACTTCCATTAAGCCCTAATTCCCAACGAAGTTGTCTTTTAGGCCTCCTTGACAAGTAGAAATCATGCCAAACCATAATTTATCCATGACTCCATCTCTCCCAAAAAGCAAGGCACTGGTCTTCCACTGGTGATCACTTTAAAGAATAATTTTTTACCTTTTCTCTTTCTTTCCAGGCCTATCCTACATAGGTCACCTAGGGCATCACTTATCTCACAAGTTAGCCATCCAATTACTTCGATTTTTGGTCCACAACTGCGTCGGAGTTTTCTCTAGAGGCCCTCTGAATTTGGAGCAAATCCAACAGTGGGATCTCGATATATTGCAAGCCCTAGCTCAGTAAACGTTTCTTGCCCTAGATTTCCTTTGGCTAGTGACCTCCTTGGGATTATTGCATCATATTCAAAGAAAAATTCTCCTTTAATCCCTTTCTCCCCCTCAATTAGGTCAAGCACACCCTTGGTTGATAAATTCCATCTCCTTTACCTAATTTTGGGTCCACTTGGTCCTGTGTGGTCCCACAACCTTGTGAAGATAATTCTTCAAAGATCACTTGAGAAACCAAATTCCATAAGGATTTTGAGGATTAAGAAACTCCATTACAAGTCATATTCCCTAAACCTAGCCCTCAAATCCTCATCAACCTCTCCTAGAGAACCCTACACCTTGCTTACAAAGAAAGCAAGCACTAATTTTGAGTTTCTCCTAGGAAAGGGTTATTGGAATCACTTAATATCCATTTCACTGATCTACTCTTCATAGGTGATTACTTACATATCAGGTCTCCTCCCATCATTGAAAGTCCGTAAAGAGTAGGGAGCCTTAGCGGAGGTGACAATGGGCTAAAGATCCATTTTTGCCCTTGACCTAACAATTGTTCCTCTAGAAACCCCTTTTAGGACCCCTGCTAGTTTGAGCAGTAACAAGACCAACAAGTGAAGTTATGTCGTAGTTTTACTTTCTCTTAATTTTGACTTAGGAAAATTATAATTTTCCTATAATCAAAAAATAGAATCAATCTGAACCATCCATCGAGTTTTAATCTCAGTCCTCCATGGAAGATGGAAGGCCAAGTCAAACTTATAAAGAGAGGAAGGGCTAGAATTAGTATATCATTACGCACTACAGACTTGTGTGTTTTAGCTCAACAAAGAAGGGTTTCTGGTTTAGCGCATTAGGGCAAAGACAAAGGTCGAACAACCTCAATGATTTCTCTAGTAGCGTGCATCCTTTCCAGTGGCCAAGTTAGCTTGCATAAGAGGGCTGAATAGCCTGTACGATTCCATACAGTTGCACAAGCAGAGGTTGAGTTAGTCAGAAAGATGCAAAACAATGTGTTGAGGGTCAGCAAATTGAAGGGTAATTTTTCCTAGTATTTGTAATCATTTTTTGAGATTTTTGCAAAGTAGAATAATGAAACACACAAGTTCGCAGGTTTTCCCCAGTTGGGGTTTACTAGGTAATTTCTGGTGTATCGTTTATTGTGTGTTTGTGTCTATGAATTTATTTTTCCGTTGCTTTTATTTTTTAGAATACTCAGCATATTTAGAATAAGTGTTTGGAGTCTAGTTTTCAATTTCTTCATCGCAGAATTTTTATTAAATTAGCAATTGGGTATTAGAAAGCTAACATGGTATCAAAGCAGGTCTTTGATTCAAAACTAGAAAGCATGTTATTTTCCTCAAGAATAGGTGAAAGACACAGGAAAGGGGATGTTGTTCACTTCAAGGTTGCGCTAGGGTTTTTGGTTGTGTGACTTGCGCTAGGGTTGTCTCTTAGCAGGCTCTATGCAAGGGTTTTTTTAGCAGATCCAGCAAGCAGGATGGCGTATTTAGGGCTAAGATTTGAGGTTCGTCTTGATGGCGCCTCAAATTTCTATTCTTGCAAGGAGAGGATTGGTGTAGTTTTGGACAAGCAAGGAGTTTGGGAGTTTGTGGAGGAGTCCAACATATCCTCAGCCACTGGCCCAACATAACAAGAAAATTGCAAAGGCTAAAAGAATAATCCTTGAAGGAGTCAAGGATCACATCATACATCACCTTTCAGGAAAGAAGACAGCTCAGGCCATGTGGATAGCTATCTCAAGGCTATACCAGGTTATGAGTGAAGCTAGGAAGCTAGTACTTAGAGATAAAGTTCGAAATATCAAAATGACTAAGTCTGATTCTATGATTTCTTACCTGACCAGATTCACTCAAATGAAGAACGAGTTAGCCAGGGGTTGGGGAAACAGTGTCAAACAAGACCTTGTTAGTTTTGCACTGTTGGGTTTTCCCAATTCATGGAAAAATTTCACTGATGTTATTAGTGGCAAAGAAAACCTACTAGGATGGGAGAGGTCATGGAGTGACTGTGTGCAAGAGGAGATCTGGAAGCAAGCTATATTTGGGTTTCATGCAAAGACTGAGGAAGAGGAAAACTTTTCCTTAGTTAGCAAAGGGGGCAAGGCCAAGGGCAAGAAAAACCCAAGACGAGTCGAGTCCAGTTCAAGAGGCAAGAAGAAGAAAGATCTCAGCAAAGTGAAAGGCTTCTCTTGTCATCAGTTTGGCATTATTCCACCAAGTGTCCAAACAGGAAGAAGGGATCCAAGAAGGATTGTGTGGCAGCAACAACAGAGGTGGAGTAGTTCACTTCTCAATTTGAGGAGTTTTCGCTCATAGCTTGCATGGCAAGCTTAGTAGCCAGCAATGTGTGGTATATTGACATTTGAGCATCTTGTCATATGACCGAGAACAAGGGATATTTCAGCGAGTTGACAGAGAAGGATATGCAGTTTCATAGAGAGATGGGAGATGATCGAAGTACCAAGCACACAGTGTGGGTACTGTCGAGTTTGAGAGGGTGTCCAGGAATCCTCTCTACCTTAGAGATGGCATATATGTCCTGGGGTTGAAGAAAAAACTTGTTTCGGTCTCAAACTTGGAAAACAAAGGTTATGAGGTTATCTTTGGCAAAGGAAAGGCCTTCCTCAAGCCCTTAAATTCAGGAGCCATGAAGCAAATTGGATTTAGAGTGAAGAACCTCTACAGGTTACAATTTGAGACAGAAGCAACCTTAAGTAGCAACGAGATCAATGCACATAGATGTGACCTTGGGGAGCTCTGACACAGACATATGGGTCACTTACACCATGAAGCACTGAAGATATTGAGGGAGATTGCCACAGGGTTACCACAATAAAGTGTAGATCAGCATGACATGTGCAAAGGTTGCACACTTGGCAAGTATGCCAAGTCATCCTTTTCCAATAGAAACAACAAGGCCAAGGGCATCTTGGAGTGGGTACATTTGAATGTATGTGGACCATTTTCCTCTCCATTCTTTATGAGATATAGTATGTCACCTTCATTGATGACCACACGAGAAAGACTTGGATCTTCTTCATGAAGAAGAAGATCAGGTCTTCTCGAAATTCGTGGAGTTCAAAGCCTTGGTGGAGAACGAAACTGGTAGGAGGATCAAGGCATTGAGGTCAAACAATGGTGGGGAGTACATTTCCAACGCCTTCAAGGAATTGTGTGCCAAGGAGGGCATCAAGAGAGAGCTCACCGCACCTCATAACCCTCAACAGAATGGGGTGGTTAAGCGCAAGAACCGATGCATTATTGGAATAGCCAAGGCTATGTTGCATGACCAAGGGCTACCTATGTTTCTTTGGGCAAAGGCATGCAACACTACAGTCTTTTTGCAGAATAGGAGTCCACACAGGGTGTCAAGAAGAGTCACACTAGATGAGGCTTTCATAGGCAAGAAGCCTAATGTGTCTTACTTTTAGATCTTTGGCAGCCTTGTTTACTACCATGTGTCTTCTGATAACCAGAAGAAGCTGGAGCCCACAGCAGAAAAGGCATTTACATGGGCTATAGTGAGACATCTAAGTCATACAGGGTATATATTCTAGCACTCAGAAAGGCAGTGATCAAGCGCAATGTGAGATTTGAAGAGGAAAGGGCACTCAGGAAGTCCTTAGAGCATGAGCAAGGTGCAACACAAGAGGAAGAACAGCAAGCTCTTGAGCAAGAGGCTCAGCCAACTCAGATTTCGTCATAGCCAGTTGTTGGGCATGCCGACCAGCACGCAGTTGAGGAGAAAGCATAGGAACAGGAGGAGAGAGTAGACCTAGAGGTGCCCACTCATCCAATGACTCCCAGTGCAAGGAGAAGATGAGCTAGGTGGGAAGATCAGTTGATCAGAGATGGTCAAGAGAGAGTTGGAGCCCCCAACTCCACATTCAGACAAAGTAAACAGCGACAGAGACATATGAGGTACATGGCACTTATGACTGAGGTGATAGACTAAGAGCCTTCTTGTTATAAGGAGGCAACTTCCCAACAGGTATGGCGAGATGCCATGGTGGAATATTCCTCTATCATGCAGAATGATGTCTAGGAGATTGTGCCAAGACTAGTTGGCAAATCAATGGGTGGTTCACGTTGGGTGTATAAGATTAACCATGCAACTGATGGGAGTGTGGAGAAGTTTAACGCAAGATTCATGGCCAAAGGTTTCTCTCAGGTCGAAGGGGTAAACTATGATGAGACATTCGCACCAATGGTCCGGTATTGCAATGTAGATGGGGTGGAAGATCCACCAAATGGACGTGAAGACTGACTTCCTTAACGAAGTTTTTGAGAAAGAGATTTGAGAATTTCAGCAGAGACACGCATGTTTGCAGGTTGAAGAGAGCTCTTTATGGGCTCAAGCAGGCATCAAGCAAATGGTATGCCGAGATAGACAGTTACCTTATCGAATTGGCCTTCACCATGAGTGAAGCTAATCCTAATCTGTACTATATTATGGATGAGGGACAGCCTCTCATTATTGTGTTATATGTTGATGATTTAATATTGACAGGGGACGAGGAGCTCATCCATGACTGCAAGAGAGATCTTGCAAAAGGGTTTGAGATGAAGGATATAGGGCTTATGCATTATCTCCTTGGATTGGAGGTTTGGCAGGGTGATGGGGAGATATTCTTGGAACAAGGCAGGTACGCGCAAGATATTCTCAAGAGATTCCACATGCATGATTGCAGGCCCATGACCACACCTCTAGTCACAAACTAGAGGAAGGTGGACGCTACCACTCTCTAGAGGCAGCTCATAAGGTCTTTGATGTATCATGTGAACGCGGGACCAGACATTTGCTTCGCAGCTAACCAATTAAGCCAGTTTATGGTTGAGCCGACCAGAGTGCATTAGGTTGTTGCCAAGCACGTGTTGAGGTATCTCAGGGGCACAATAGATTATGGGTTGTTGCACAAGCAGGTTGATAGAGTGAGTCTTTAGGGATTCACAAATGCAAATTGGGAAGGGGGTTCAGCAGACATGAAGAACACTTCAGGTTGTGCTTTCAGTGTTGGATCAACAGTTGTTTCCCAATTCAGCAAGATGTAAAGATCAGAGGCACTGAGCTCAGCTATGGCAGAGTACATGGTTGCCAGCTTGGTAGTTTGTGAGGTTATTTGGTTGAGGAAGCTACTTGTTGGGTTGTTCAGTCAAAAGTTGGAGCTCACAGTCATAAATTGTGATAATCAAAGTTGCATCAAGCTCTCTGAAAATCCAATATTTCATGGCCACTCCAGGCACATTGAGATCCAGTACCACCATATCAGAGATTGTGTTCAAAAGGGTAAAGTTAGACTCCAATACGTGCCTATGGAGGAGAAAACAACAAATATCTTAACCAAGGCTTTGGCAAGGGGCAGATTTGTCTACTTCAGAGATAAACTAGGTGTAGTACAAAACACCTTCCTCTCTAAGAGGGGGTGTTAATTGGAGTTAGAGATGGAAGGGTTCAGCAAAATTTACAAGTGCACTAAATTTGGCAAAGGGACACAAGTGAAGCTAAGGCATTGTTTTACTCTCTTAATTTTGACTTAGGAAAATTCTAATTTTACTACAGTCAAAAATAAAATCGATCTGAGTCGCCCATCAAGTTTTAATCTCATTCGTTCGTGGAAGATGGAAGGGCAAGCTGACCTTATAAAGAGACGAAGGGCACAATCTTAGTATATCATTACGTACTAGAGACTAGCTCAGCGAAGAAGGGTTTCTAGTTCAGCGCATTAGGGCAGAGATAGAGGCCAGATAGCCTCAGTGATTTCTCCCGCAACGTGCAACCTTTCCAGTGGCCGAGTTAGCCTACGCAAGAGGGCCGAATAGATTCAACAAGTTTGTACAGTTGTGCAAGCAGAGGCCAAGTTGGCCTTGAGATGCAGAACAATGTGTTGAGGGTCAGCAAATTTAAGGGGAATTTTTCCCAGTATTTGTAATCCATTTCTGAGAATTTTTCTGAGTAAAATAATAAAACACACAAGTTAGTAGGTTTTCCACAGTTGGGGTTTCTGGGGTAATTTCTGGTGCATTGTTTATTGTGTACTTGAGTATTCGTGAATTTAATTTTTCTGCTCCTATTATTTGTTAAAATACTCGGCATATTTAGTAAAAGAGTTTGGAGTTCAGTTTTTAGTTTCTTCATCGCAGAATTTTTATTAAATTGGTAGCTGGGTATTAGAAAGCTAACAAATTACCTAGGGGAAGAGCCCTCAACCATACGATGTGGTAGGCCACCTTTGACTGAGAGAAGGTTCAATACGTTGCACTAGCTAAAAGTTAGTTAAACCTGTAAAAATAAATTGGAACTACCTAGGGTGTTGCCCAAGACTACTATATATGCCACTTTTGTCTCCTTTTACATCCACATCTCATATTTGTACATGTGTAGCCTAATGGAGGAATAATAAGCATTGATGAGCAACGACTTGCTGTGCAGAAATCAACTTTTGATCACCTTTGGGGATTTTCTTCACCATTACCAAGACTTTATAGTCCTAGGAGAAAAAATTGTAGAACTTAGTTTAAAAGTAGAGTTTTTCATATATTTTGTGATTTTTCTTCTATGTAACCTAAAAAATTGGTCACTTGCACATACGACCAACACATTATAGAACAAGCGAGACTTTGGTAAAATTCATCTACCAGAGAGAAGATGATGAAATGGAAGAACAGTTGACAAAGAAAGCTGACAGGCAGTGAACAAAACAAAAAATGAGAAGAGATAGCCAACAAAGAAAAACTTCTTGGCATTCAATCAATTACTGAAAAACTTTTAGGAGCTGAATCTAGAAACTCTAAAAATGTTGGAGTCGATGTTCTGCCACAAGGGAGCCAAAAACCCTCAGTGAAATATTGAATATCCTCTCTTGGAATTGCAGAGGTTTGGGATAGTCGGTACAATGCAGAAGTTATAAGATATACAATAAAATTTGAAAAGCCTACCATCCTCGTCCTCCAAGGGATGAAAAATAAGTAAGTTACAATGGAAAATATGTGAACACATAGAAATCATCTCAAGAGGAACCTCTGGAGGATTATGCACTTTGTGGAACACCCCTCTTCTCTTCTTGTAATTCTCACACCAAATCTAATGTTGGATATTGTCCTGTTTTACCCATTAACAAACAGGAAAGCATCTTAATGCCTTTAATGTTTTTTAGAGGCTTCAAAAGCCTTAAAATAAGTTACAAGTACATCGGAAAAGAAGAAATGTCCCTTCCTAAATTATTTGGAACAGGATTTATTTCTATATTTTGGGGGCCAATTTTGGTGAAGACAGGGCCCATTTGATTTTTGATAGAAGATTAGGAGTTAGAGGCAAGTTAATTTTATATTATTTTGTTTTGTTAATGATATGTGGGGACCACCCACATAAGAAATACGCACTCCTTAAGCCAATGATTCGAAATGCATGAGAGGGAAGAAAAGGCAAGAAGAAAAGGCAGGAAGAAAGGCTCCACGAAAGTTATAAAAGAAAGACAGCACATTTCATTCGGCATTCTTGGCTTATCGAATTTGATTTTGTTGCTCAAGCTGTTTAGCCGGGTCCCTTATTGTTTAGCAAGAGTTTTCCAAGCGAAGAACTCACCCTTTCTTCGGGGCACTTCGAGTGCCACCTTAGAGAGGTTCATCCATTATCATCCAGAGGAGATTTGTAGAGAGATTTTCAGCATTTGTATTCAGTTCGCCCCAAAAGTGCATATTTCTGGAGGACGCAGTAGTGGATCTAGTGTGGCTATTGCAGCGTTCTTTCGGAGGGCTATTGCGGGGAGAAATTAGGAGAAGAAAGCTCAATAGATTTGTTCGCTATTGGGTGAGTTTGAGGTCTGGAATTGGCAGCAATATTTAGGAATGATTTTGCAAACTCTGTGGCCAGCATAGATGAGAGAAACTAGGCATACGTGGGAGATAAGAGTTTCAACCATTGGGGCTATTGCTTGCTAGGAAAAATAAGGGAAATATTGGTGGAGTTGATTGCTACATTTCAGGAGTGTCTGGCGAGGATTTTGCTGGTGTATTGGCAGGCAATGTGCTTCAGTAGATTTGGAGGGCGTAGGGCCTTCAGGGGGTCGATTTTGGAAGGTCAAACACAGGCCCACCCATTTCTGAGTTTTTCTAGGTTTTTAACAAGGACCCCAAATATAAATTTGCAGCACTTTCTGAGCATTGGAGGTGGGGTTTTCAGACGTATCTTTGCAGCAAACAGTGTGGAATCACTGGAGACTACGCATTGCCTTTTTGGGGGTCGATTTTGGAAGGACAAAACCAAGCTAAACCATTTCTGGGTTATTTTGGGGTTTTGACAAGGACCTCAAAAATAAACTTGCAAAATTTTCTGAGCACCGGAGGTGGGGTTTTAAGCCAAATCTTTGCAGTAGACAATGCATATTTGCTGGGGCAGCGCAGAGCAGCTGTTGGACAGTTTCTGGGTTATCATTGCTTCACCTGAGCATTGCTCCGCTTGCCAAAAAAAGCAAGCCCAAGTGTATTCCTTCCATATTTTGTACTCTTGCGCCACTTATAATAAAATGGCTCAGCTACTTTCATATTTCTGATTGTTCTGGGTGTTTACTAAATTGTTTTAAAATTTTCTGTGGTGTAAATTTGCTATTTGCTTGCATATCATTTTTTTTCCTATTTTGGAACATTAAAAAAGATGTTAAGGTATAACAATCATCTCAAGAGGAACCTTTGGGGGAGGGATTATGCACTTTATGGAACAGCCCTTTTCTCCTCTTGGAATTCTCATACCAAATCCAAAGTAGATCCTGTCAAGTTTTATCCATCAACAAACAGGAAAGCATCTTAATGTCTTTAATGTCAATATGCTGGTAGCACATAGAGAAAAAGAAGATTGCCGGTCCTCCCTTTCAGCCTTAAAAGACTAAAATACTTTCAAAACAGTATCACTGCAAGAGACTTCAATGTGACTTTAAACAATAAAGAAAAAACAGGGGGGAGTATAGTTTGAAATTGAGACCCATTTTGAGAAAGAATGGAGCACCTCATAGCAAAACCGGGCATGGTAGACAAAAAACCTATAAAGGAAAATTTACTCAGTCAAATAAGAGACTTGGTCCAAGCCACATTGTAGAAAGACTTGACCAAAAGAAAATTTATTTTGCATGACTATATCATCCCCCCCCAAAATTATTCCTTGGGCTGCATCTAATCACAAATTGATCACTTTGTAGATTCTAGAGTCCACAAACTTTGGGCCACGTGCATTCAAGTTCAACTGTCTCTAGCTCCAGGATCCAAAGGTTGTGGAAATAATAATAGTTGAATGGACAAGTGGGTCGTAGGATCTCCATTCTACATTTGGAAGAAAAAATTGAAACCTATCAAATTAGATCTCAAAGAGCAGGCAAAGCACACGTATACTTCTTCAAAAATTGTGAAAGTGCATTGTAAAAGTTAGTTGGAATCCCTGCAGGAATAAATGGAGGAATAAATTATAAGCAGTGATCATCAAAAGGCAGAAAGTATGATTTCCAAAGTTTTCAGATCTGAGAAGGAAATGTGGTGGCTTAAATGTTCAATCTGTTGCTGAAATCCAGGGATATAAATACCTCCTTTTTTCACATACAAGCTAAAGCCAGAATGCTCAAAAACAATGCTAAAGCAATCTCCTTGGAGGATGGAACAAAAGTAAGCAACCTTGCAAAACTAAAAGATGCAGCCAAGTCACATTTTGAGGCCTTTTCCACAGATCCAGTCACCACTGCTTCTATGTTGGAGCATATCCCTTCGGCCATCTCTTGTGAAGAGAATGTTGAACAGATGGAATTAATTGATGAATCCAAAATCATCAATGCAATCTGGGGCCTAGCTCCTAACAAAGCCCCAGGCCTTGATGGATTCATTATTCACTTCTTCAAATCCTGCTGGAATATAATTAAAACCATCCCAAAAGGGATGTTGTAGTACTAGTTTGTAAAAGTCATGTAAACTTAGAGGCATAACTTTGCAAACAAGCTTCGATCAATGTGATTATTGGGCCGTTGGAAAGGTCTCTAATTGTAGATCAGCGTCAAGGGATCCTCACGCAAGCGAGTGATGCAGGAGCATCTTATCCCAGGTCAACAGCTAAATCAAGCCTCTAGAAAGCCTTGGATATTTCACAAAGAACATCGGTTTTTTTTAATTTAAATTAATGTAAATAAAGGTAGGGATTCGATTTCCTAAGTCTAAATAGAGATTTAATTAAGAAAGTAGGAAACAACTTCCTCGTCAACATGTAATATAATATTTTAAGAGAATTGATGAGGAATTAGAGATTTAGGCTTAGATTTGATTAGTAGATCCATCTTTAGTGGATCTCAACCAAAACTATCTCCTTGTTCGAGATCTTAGGAGGACTTTTAGGATCTAAAGAGATTTTAGGAGTTAGTTTATGATCTGAAATTAATTTTGGTTCAGATCTATTTGTATAAATGTATGTAACCAAAGAGGCATGTGGTGTGGCCAGCACTAAACTGTATGAATCAAGCTAGTGTGTACATAAATTGTGTAAATGGAATTTGTGTGAATAATTTCTTCATGCCTCTGCTTGAATCTGAGTTTGAGTTAATCGGGTATGTTGGTTTATTTTGTGTCTTTCGCGAAGTAAGGGAAAATTTGATCGCCGTGATTTTGAGATTGGACGTTGTTGGCATCAAAGTGATACCAGAGTAGAAGAAGATTTTACGTGCAGTGAAAGGTGCTGGATATAAGAAGACAAGCCTGTGAGTATTGAATTATTTTCAAATTTATGCGATTTAGTCACACAGACAAAATCATTGCACCACTTTTGAGCTATGTTGCACAAATTTAGTCAAACGACAACCAGATCGTTGGATCGATGCTTGTATCGGCTCATTGATAGATTCTTTTTGAACACGTTTTCAAGTATCTCTGAAGCACCAGATCCAAATTGAATAAGGTCAGTGTGTTCTCCGATAGACGCAGATCTGTTTTTAATTCACGTATGTGGTTTCTTTTGAACGAATTCTTAGAGCGCCATGGGCTTGCCCACATTTCCATCTCCCATGCTTGGCGTAAAGAAAAATATTATCATATGATGACCTCAACAGCAGAGGATCGCAGATGGATACCTCTATTTTATTCCAAGAAGATAACCTTCGGGTGGATTGGGCTATTGTGTGTGGACAAAGCGTGGAGTTGTGAAGGATCCGTTGCATTCTGTGAAAATTGCAAACCGGTTGTGCGCATTTCTTTTTGCTAAGTGTTTCTCTTACTAAGTGTATTTCTTGTGCTATACTTTTTGAAAAGGATAAGACATGAAGCCATAGTGAGGGTCCAAGCATTCGAAGTCTTATCTCGAGATCAAACAACCCAAGATCGAAAGATGATATCTCTGAGTTGGTTGTGTTTCCAGATGCCTGAACAATTCAATCAAGTTTCCACATCCACCTAGTTATTGCTTCGTTGATTTTGATAATTCTTGAGATGCTAAGGGTGTAATCAGATGTCGTGGTCGATTGACAATACACACCAGAAGTCTTCTATGATAGCGTTGAAGTGGCTATCCTTGAGCTTTTAATTTTGGCATTGTAATGGGAAATCACTCTTTTAAGAGTCATGACAAATTTTGTGGCAAATCCTGGGTGTAGATTCATGCTCAATAGCTTGTAAACCCATTTCAAGTATGTTGTTTCGCGTTGGATGCCGGAAGCCAAGTCTACCATTAAAGTGGTGATAGTGTTTTTTTTTGAGAGGCAGGTTGGAATGCTTTGCATATATTAGAGTTGTGTACAATTGTGAGGCTATGAATTGTTTGTCTGAGTTGGAATGTGAACCGTTTGCCTGAGTTAGGGATGTGCTCCATAAGGAAGTGGTGAATTTAACGTGAACGTACAGGACATGCAAGTGTACATCATAGGCGAGCTTGGGAAAATTGTAGGCCTATGTGTTGAAGAAATGTGAATCTGTGGTGCCCAATAGTTGATCGATCGTTCAAAATCCTCAGGAATTGAGAAGGAAAAGAGGCAGGCATTCAGAAAATTGAAACCCAACACAACAATGTTGACCCTGATAAGCATGTGTCTCTTGCAAAAGAAAAGAAGGAAAATGGATCATGCCAAAGTAAAAGTTGTCGTTGTTGGCTGACTCAACCCTTGGTTAGGGTTGCCTACATTTGTGGTTGCTATCAAGATATATTTTCAGAGAGAGGGAAAGTATCTACGCACTAAAGTTTGGCCAAGGTGTCTAGTTCTATCAAGTGGGTTAATTCCTATCATTTGAAGCAACAACACTTTTGTTTTGTACATGTAATGAGAGCAAAGTGTCGATGTAAAGGATCAAAGTGAGGTTAAGATTAAGTTATGATAAAAGGAGTTAAAATCAAGTGATAATTGGTTGATGTAAATAGTCAAAGTCAAAATCAAATTATTGATGTAAACAGAAAAGTAAAGATGAGTTCAATTCAATTAAGTCTTGGTAGGAGTCTAAGTGAAAGTCAAGTTGAAAGTGCACTAGAGTCAAAATAAGTTAAAATCATTGAATGTGTCAAAAGGGTGCATGATCGGTGGTACCTGACACCCAAGGTCCAATCACTGTATGAGAATTGTTGATGGTGGCTTGAAGGCAACTTGAGCAAGATTGGTAGTAGAAAGAATCTTGCAGCGATTTGAAGTAAAGAACACAGAGTTCTTGGAGAAGCAAATCTACTGAGATCTGATAGGTAAGGAATGGTCTTTAAAATTTCCAGTTGACAATTGGATGAGTATTTGATTACAGGTAGCAGCAAAGATAGAGTAGCAACAGAGAGAGAGAAAGAGGAAATTGTGATAACCCTTGCTACAAAGATTGAATAGCACAGAGGAGAACAACTTCCAGTTGAGGGAGGGTAGAAGTTCTTAAGACAACTCCAAAGTTGTAGATGTGGGTAGAGTTGTCCGAACAAAGAGTGGGTGAAGCTCTTGAGGGTGAGTATAGTGCAAACGCCTAGCAGAGCAAAGGAAGATCAAAAGGTTCCAAAGGAAAGAACCAATGTCAACAAAAGGCCAAACTCGGGGGAGAGAAGCTTGGTGAGGTATTTGTAGCAGGGTGAACAGACTTGCTATTGCATAGGCCTAGTGCAGCTCACAAGTGAATAAGGAAAGTTCAAAGAGGAAGAATGAAGATGACCATTGATAATCATTACAAGGGTTCGGGTGAAAGCCACAACAGACTAGAGGAGAATACCAAGGAAAATGGCATAAAGATAAAAAGGATGAGTCAAGAGAAATTTTACTGAGAAATAGCTAAGATGAAGGAACAACTCAGCACAATGATGATGCTGCTACAGGTAAATTCAAAGGATCAAAGATGTGGATGGTCAATGAAGAAGCAAGTTAAATGTCCTATTAAAGAATTCTTTGCAAGAAATTTGAGGAAGAAGATGCACCTGATGAGAGCTTGATTAAAGGACGAGGAACTCAGAGCAGTTGAGTACGAGGAAGAAGAAGTTCACTATTGTGAACCAAAACAAGGAACATTACTTGGGAAGGATGATGAGGATGAGGATTTTGATGAGAGATTTCATGAAAGTCTTATGAGTGACTTGGAAGTTTCAGATCAGCATAAAGATCTGATGACTGAGACAGCAAAGGAGGCTACAAAGCCTTACATTTTAAAAACTGGTAATTTGTGTATGCAAATAGGTGTTGCAGGTATTGATGAGGAAGGATTCCCATCTAAGTCACATGACACAAGGACACGAGACACGGAGGACACGTAAATACGAGTATTCAATACGAAACGCAGCGACCTGGAAACAGGACACGGGGGACACGTTTTATATATATTTTCATATTCACTAAAAATTTTGACATACTTGGCAACAAATCGTTTATCTGTTGCAAATCTTCTAGTTTATATGGAACCATGTTCAACACTGGAGTCATCATGTAGGACAACTTTAGAGTTGAAGAAAGCTAAAGGGAAAGAAAAGTTACTTGACAAAAAGTGCGTTTCGTGGTCTTTGGATGGCTCCCAGAAAGGAGAAATATCTCT
>APFE030064931.1:12366-22510 GCA_000404065.3 Pinus taeda | reverse complement strand
GACACGATGGTTTTCAGTCCATGGTATTGGATGCTTCGACATGTATAAATATGTATTGTAACATTGAAAGGAATATAATGAAAAATCAAGCTGGTAGTCCCGGTTTTGAGATCCATGGGAAAATATCTGTGTATATGTGTTTTATGTGTTATGCTCTCGCATTGTTTATTTTATGTGTTTCAGAATTCATATGCAGATAATTTCTATACGAGGTTAAAAACTACATATTGTGTAAATTTTCTAGCAAGGAAGAACCAACAATAGTTCCCCTCTAATTAGTGATGGTCCTGGTTGGAAGATCAACATGCTCTGGAGCCCACCAAACTATATATGTGTAGGAAAGAATGTTGGGGTTGGCCACTATTTTATGGAGAGCTAAATTATCTATATTATGTAGGGGGTTTCAATTGCTCTAAATTATCTTGACCTTCCCCGGATTTAGGTTGGCCTTCTTCTTTGAACAACTTCTATAAATATTGCCAATATAAGCTAATGGCCTCAAATTTGAATGTGGTGCGTGAAAAGATCCATGCATTTGGCTTATTTTCATCCAAATCCTCCATTTGTGGGGTTTTGGCCTCATTTGTGTATAATTCTATGTTTTCTTGGATTTCTTCCCAATTGTATGTTGCAGAAGTGGATGTTATGCACAAGACTTGTGATAAAAATGAAGGAAATAAGTAGAATTGAGCAAACAAATGTAATTGTTGAGTGATATAAGTGAGCTTTGATGAAACTACATAGGTGCACTTATAAATTTTAATTGAAATTGTGTGTGAGATAGCTCAATTATTCTTCACACGGTGGTACATTAATAACATGAAAATATTTGCATTCAAATGCAGGCCTCATGGGTACGTCATTTAATTACATGATTAACCGAGATTAATTCGTTCATTAAAAATTAATTTGACTTAGTCGAGGATTAACCCTAATCATTGGCCTCATGGACCAAATGTATGTGAAATTTGATTATGAGGAAGGGTCAAGGACCTAGGGATTGGGGGACATGGTAGTATATGAATGCATAACAAGTCTGATGCATGGAAAAATAATTAAAAAAAAAAATGAATGTTGAAAGAAGAATGATCCTAGGGTCCCAAATACATGACAAAAATATATTCGTCAACTAACGAGAATATTTACTTGACTTGACGGATGGCTACACACATCCTTAGATATGCATCCTTGGGTAGTTTTGCGATGTAGGTCTAATGAGCTCACTTGGGGAGTTGAATTTGTGGTGATGTCACACTGGGGCACACTTTTATAGTAAAATACTTTCTTAAAGTGAACGTACATAAAAAGGAAACACACACGCACACACAGATATATATGAAAATTTAAATAATTATAAAGGTTTTGACTCTAAAATAGAAATTTTAAATATGACACGAAATTTTTGAAATTATGAGGGTCCCTATTATTTATTTTTACAAATACCTAAATGGGGGGTTATTCTCATTCCACAACAATTGGAGGCATAATGAGGGAACTACTTATCTCTATCAATAAGTAACCATAAGAATATATAACAAATAAATCATATAGGATGCATTTTCTACAACTCTATGATGTAATCATGAATTTTGTTTTTTATGGATAAAAATTTAAAGATTAAGAAGAAAAAATAATTACTTGTAATTTTTCCTGCCCATCTGTGTAAAGAGATTTAAAGGGATTTTCATTATTTATTTATTAAAAATAATTGACTAGGAAGTTGGATGTTAACATGACTAGTGATCAAAGCTTTGCAAACCATGATTTTAATGCAATCACTTCAACTCATATTTCTGTAACCTGACATTGCTTCGTTTCCAGCGAGCATCCATAGCCTTGATAAAGTTTCTTTGGTATCATGTATAAAATTTCATGCTACCATTGAGCATCCATAGCCCCTTTGGGTTTGTATACACTTCCCACATGTTTAAGTATTTTCAACTTCCTATTATATAATTTAAAATTAACCTTTTTAATAAGAGGATATTTGAGATTACTTTCTTTTTTGATTCTAGGAAATAGGAAGTGGGGCGATACAAAAGTTCTTTTGATGTAATGAAATATCATGGTGCATATATCCATCCCTTTCGTCTTAAAATTTTCCATTCCTACCAGTTATTTCATTTTAGTATGAAATGGAGGGGAATCTAAGGAAAGAACTTTTTGTCAAATTAATTTCCTTTACAATGTTTCTGATACAATGATAAAGTAGTCATAAAAGTTTTATTCATCATGATTATATTATATTCATCAAAAATTTTGAAATCCAAATTACAATTTAATACACAACAATGCTTTATAAAGATATATGACACATAGTTTTAATTGTAGTGTGATGCTGATCCATGGTTTAAAAAACCTTAATCACATAGAAAAATAATTAAAATGAAATATGAATATATACATTTTTACAAGTATTTAATATGAACTTCTAGCAAAATATTTTTTTTAAAGATTTTCTCATTAACAGGAAGAGTTTCCTTTTCCCTATTTAAAAATTGTAATAAGAAAGTGGGTGGGAAAATCTTTTGGGAGATATGAAATGGACCTAACTATAGTTTTTGAAATTTGGTGTGTTTTCCTTTTTATTTATGGTCTTTGTCTCATTTCGGAACAAATCTCCAACTTCAAAATTTTTACTACCCACTGAACGATTATCAAACCATTTCTTAATGATGTTTTGATGGTTTGGAAAGGTTTCTTTGGCTTTATCTCTGACTTCTTCTAATTTAAGTGGTTCTTCAATACAATGTTTTATGTTAGGAAAAAGTTCATCTTGATCTAACTGGGCTAACATTAAATAAGGTAAAGCCACATTAGGTGGAAGGATGGCTTTCTTTCCATAGACAAAGAAGTAGGGTGAATTTACTATAGAATATTTATATGTTACTATGTCTGCCCATAATGCATTTACTAAATTTTTATGACAATTATTGTGATTATCAACAATGGTTCTCTTAATAACTTCTAGAAGGTTCTTATTCATTGATTATGTTAAACCATTTCCTCAAGGATAATAATTAGAAAAATATATGACTTTGATACTTTTTGTAAAGAAAATTCAACAAGTTGTGCAAAAGAAAAATAAGAAGAATTATCAAAAATCAAAGTTCTTGTTAGCAACCAAAACTTCTAATTCTAAATAGTTTGATAAAAGATATTACATGCTTTCAAGTTACAGTTTTCAAGGGTATGGCTTCCACTGATCTAGTGAAATAATTAGTTGCTATCAAATATGTAAATGTAATTTTTAGAGGAACTTGAAGTAATTTATTCTATAACATCGATTTGCTACAACTTGAATTGTTGTTCAATAATAACATGATGTAGTGGTAGGGTTAATTTATTTTCTCTTCATATTGCTGTTAAACAGACCTGGAATTTGCGAACATATGCATGTTTTTATTTTTACAATGTAGGCTAGTAACACACAACACAAAAGTTTTTGTAAGTGGTGGTAACCTCACCATAATTTCCTCCTACAGGTCCATCATGTAGATCATCAATCACTTTTTCAGCTTCTGACTTTTCTAAACATTTAAGTAGGGATAAAGCATAATTCTGGCAAACCAACATTCCATTTATTAATTAATATTGGTTAGTTTTAATATCAAAGCCCTATTTGTATTACAATATAAATATGGTGGATTAGAGCAATGAGATAAATAATAAATTAAATCTAAAACCATGAATTGAAAGAATTAGGAATAACATGTACCTGATGTAATTCTTGACGAAAAGATTTAGAATCCTGATTCAAAATCAGTTGACTATGTAACCAATTTGCATAACCCTTCACCTCTAACAATTTTGGAAAATTTAATTTGTAGGTCATATCATTGAAACATTGTCATCCAATATGCCCTTTTCTCTCCAAGATATTTTTCAATAAGTAGATTTCTCACTAAAAAGTAAGGAAATATCACCTTAGTATGGGATGTAAATAAGAATGACCTAAAAGGTTTTACAACTATAAATAAATCATATGTATGCTTCTCAACATCGGTGTAATTAAGTTTGGTTCCTTGAAATCCCGAGGTCATAAAAAGATATTATAAATTTTACATTCTAGTCATTCTTTTGTGTGAGAATTGTAGCAAATGATTGATGAGAAGTAAATGTGTAGAGAACAAACTCTTTACTATAATCAAGTGAAAGGAGAGTAGGATCTTTAATAACCTAGTGTTTAATTGAGTCAAAGAATTCTTGTTCTTTCGAATTCCACTTGAATACAACATCTTTCTTGATCATGTTTTGTAAGGGTATGACAACTTCGACAAAGTTAGGAACAAAATGGCTCACAAATTTTATTTGTCTTCAGAAATATTGCATAGATTTTTTGTTATGTGGCAATGGAATTTTGGATTTCTTTTAAATCTAGATGGTTCAATGATAATCCATTATTTATAAAAAAGAATTAATCCTAATAAATTCCCTTCATCTAATGAAAAAATTACTTTTGTGATTCCAGGAGATTCCATAATGTTTGCATCTTTCAAAAATCTTCTTCAAATGATATAAATGGTCAGATTATTATTGTTTTTTAATAAATAATTATATCATATAAATAAACAAAAATTGATTTATTAATCAATCCCTTGAAAGCTATATTCATGTCTCTTTGAAATGTAGCTCCAACATTGATCAATATCAAAAGAAGTTTTTAATAGGAAAAAGTTCCCCATTTCGTTTGAAAGGTTATTTTTAAGGAATGATATGGATCAACTAGGATTTGTTTATACCCTAAAAAAACCATCAAGAAAAGAAATTAATTCTAATATAGAAAAATATTGCAATATATATTCCATAGGAGGTATAAGGAAGTTAACTTTTTCAAATGTCTTATTTAGGTTTCTAAAGTCTACACACATTATAATATATTTGTTATTTTTCCTTGCTAGAACTAAATTAGAAACTCATTTAGAAATTTTAACATGAAAATTATTTTTTCCCCAATAATTTTTTTCAATTCATCTTTAATTTGAGTTTCTAAATTTTGATGGATTTTTCTTAATTTCCGTTGGAATGATTTAGAATCAAGTATCATAGGAACACTGTGTTGGATTATTGATGTGTCATAAATTTTTACATCATTATAGGACTATAGAAACACATCCTTCTATTGTTTAAATAAATGAATAATTGTAGTTATTTATAATGGTGAACAATGTAGACCCAAATTAACATTTTGTCGATTTTTTTTCATACCTAAAATGATCACTTATTATTGATTGAAGAAATATTTGTCTTAGAATTAGTATGAGTTTTAAATTGATCTTCTAAAACATAAAAGTCCTCCAATTTAACTACATATTTTGGTATGATATTCTCTGATTTATGTTTTCCATTTTTAGATGTGTTGTCATTGTTACAACACCCTCCAAATTTTGGCTTATATTGAAAATTTGGAGCCTAATTTAACCTTGTGAGTATTTGTTTCTAGTAGTAAAAAATAGTCCATGTTTGCTCTCTAAGTCTCCTAGTCTCTTCGTGAAGAAAACCTAAGTGTTTTCTTTTCTTAAGGGAAGTATCACACATTGTAAAAGGGAGTTATAGTGCGTCTTTATGAGGAACATTTGGTACTAATGGGTCATATCTATCACAGAGACATGTATTAGACCCATTCCTAAAATTGTATGCATTGTTTTGGTTGTATCATCACATGTGTTGTAAATTGTATCCTAAGTGTCGTACTTGGAGGTAAGCGTCATTTTGTTGTCATTTCAATGGGTTCATATTGATTTTGGGCGTTGAAAATTTATTATTGTGTCATCGATCATTCTAAGTGTGTGATAATTTTTAAGTCTTGTCCTTGTTTCATTATTGTCTCGTTGTTCCCACATTTAGCCACATTCCAGATAATTTCTTGCCCAACCAACAATACCTCACTATGCTTCCGTGAAATACAAATTGCACAGTTTCAAGACACAACAACCATACTTTCCTCCTGGAACTATGCAATGTGTAGTCACTGCCTACAAAGATTATACATTTTGTAGTCACAGTGCTTAAGAATTCATTCCTTCTCTCGAGAACTATGCAACCTTGCCTCCCGGTATCTCTACCACTGCAACTGCATAATTTTAGTCTGCAGTTTGTCTCCCTCTCTCTTTGAACTGTGCAACTATGAAATCCAATGACCCAGTCTCTCTCCTGAATTATGCATTGCATAGTCACAGTGGTAAATCCTACCTCAGTATGTCCCTCAACTACATAGTCACAGTGGTAAATCCTACCTCAGGTTCCCATCCACTCTACACTGCATAGTCACAATCATCAGTCCCTCACTCATATCTCCTAGTGCTACACATTGTGTGATTCTTGAGCCTTCTCTTATGTCTAATATTTAGTTCTAGGTTGATGAATGAATTGCATTAAGAAAGCTAGACTAGGAGAGACTTATGTCTTCTTTTCATGAGTGAATTTCAGTTGCATGTACCCTATCATGAAATGAAAAGATGATGTTAAAGAAGGATGACAAGGAGACCACACAATGTGACACTCAAGAATAATCTAAATAAAGATGATCACTGAACAAGAAGATGAAGGGACACTAGATTGTGCAGAAGTTAGAATATCTAGATCACATAAAAGAATCCATATCTTCAAGCCTCTTACCGGGAAAAGAGAAAGGACATGAAACATATATCATGAATATATGAATATAGCAATAAAAAGAGAAGCTTTGCATCGACACATCATAAAAAATTCCATGTTATCAGTGCCAAGTCATTCCTTGACAAAGTGTCATCTCAATATTCATATGACTTATCATGTTTCCACATCATTTGTGGATGTAATTATGTAATTTTCAATAAAAGGAAAAATATAAAGTGTTTGGAAGTCCAAAGGTCGCCAAAAGAATGTGAAAATTCATGTAGAAGTATAAAGGTTTCTTAGGAGTTTGGAAAGCCATTTGGATGCTCAAGAGTCATGAGGGGAGTTCAAGATTCACATGGGAGTTGAAGAGTCACCTCATTTGTTATATATACACCCTCATAGATCAAGGAAAGGAATTTTCACCTTGTCTTCTCCACCTAGAGAGAAAGGTTTCTCTTTTGGAGAGCAAGTAGTTCCTTAATGCTCCATTATTGGAGCTAGTGCTGTCTCATTGTATCAATCTATCTTGGAACTTTCACTTCATATTCAAAGCTCATTGAGCTAACAAACTTTCATGCATATATCATGAATTTTGTAAGACTATTCTCTATATATTTGTGGTGTGTTTTTTTTATTAGTACTAAACAAATTGAACTATTTCATTGGATATGGTGCTCATTTTGTTGAATGTGTGTTGTAATTGTTTTAATGATCATTATGTCTATGTGAACTATTTCACTAGATGGTTAATGATTATTTTTCATATATATGTGTGTGTGTGTGTGTGTTTATTATAATAGTACTATTACTTTTATTCTAAAGACTCAATTTCTCTGAATTTTGGTGAAAGAACCTTGATACGTATTGAAATTGAACATTTCACAAGGCATACTTGCTCATTCAAAAGTACATGCACATTTATATCTTTTGCTAACTATTCCACCAAGGAAAATATTTAAGCATATGGAAGTCAGGCCACATTTATAGATGGGACTCCTATATCAAATAGCTTGAGGTCTAATTGGGACTTAATATTGGGGAGACCCTTGTATGTTGACAAGATTTAGCATTGTCAACATTCTGGTACTAGAAATAGGGTTTGCTTTATATGGTTGACAATTCACCACATCCTAATAAAGAAAATTGTGTAAAAGCTTGTAACATTCCAAGCTCAACTCTAATTGATATTTCTAATATAGGATATTCCTCTAATTTAAGTCTGGGACAAGCCTTTGAAGTCACTTACGATTACCTCTAGATAACCTGGCCTATTACTAGTCAATTTGAAAGAGTTATTGGCTTTCCTCATGTCGTTGATATCCTTCCTCATAAGTCTATAAAGAAAGAAACAAATCACATTGGCATGTTGGTCTCTTCAGTAGAATATTTGGTCATTGCAACTCTTAGAGAGTTACTTGATCCTACTAAAAGAACTCATCAACAAGGGGGCTTGCCACCTATTAAGGATGATTTGGATGGAGAGGGGGATGATTTTACATTCTCTAACGAAGAATAGTTGAGAGAAAGATAACATCCCGGTAACAACAAAGATTTGAATGGAAAAGGAGAAGACTCTTCAAAGTCAAAGGGTGAAGAGGAGGATGAATAAGACATGGCTCATGACCAATTAGATTGGATGTTTCAAGGGCTGCTTTCTCCTTCTGGTAATCTTCATCATATTCCTAAGCGCTAGAAAAATATTCTTTCAAAGTTTGATATTTATAAGAAGATGAAAATTGAAGACCATATTGATTATTTATACATTCATCTGCGAATGCTAGATGTATATGTTGATGATGTCACTTGTAGACTTTTTCCATACACACTAGATGGTAGAGAATAAATTTGGTATCATACTCGTTCACCTAATTCAATCTATAATTGGAGGGAGTTTAAAATTTTTTTCTTAGATACATTTATCAATGATAAAAATCTTGCCATGATTCTCAAAGAACTTGGGAATCTAAAGATGGGTGACAAGGAAAAAGTGAACGATTTTAATCAAATATTTACCTATTTACTGAATAAGTTTCCCAAAAATGTTCAACCACATGATTCTATTACCAAAGATGATTACACAACTTCATTTCCTACTAATGTTTTTGTGTTTGTTAAAAGAGTTGCAAAGGATACATTGGCACTAAACTTTGTAGAAGTGATTGTCGTTGAAAAGGACTTGCATTCTTGATCCAGGAGGATCTCGTCAGATTAGTTGCATAGGTTCATCATCGGTGTACACTATCATCATCAGCAATTAAGTCTGGTGTCATTCAATTTTGACAGTGTTGTTTATGGTTTAGGGTTTTCATGGTGATGGTTTTGTATCTGGTTGTCGACAAGTGCTTGTCGACAGTTCCGCCAGGGTTGAACATCGACACGGGTGTGTCTTCCGTTGTAGGGGTTCGATATGGTTTGTCGTTATGTGATGTCGTCACAAAATAGTTTTGTCTACGATATGTATTTGGGTGAATTTCACTTTGTGACATTTAGTTGTAGAGTGGTTTTCTTATTTGATGTAAAAGTCCTAAACCTAGCCCTAAACGTTGTGCTAAAACTATGTATCAAAACCCTAATGCAAACCTAAACATCTAAACCTAATAATAAGTCCTAATCCTAACCTATGAGACATGTTATATTCAAACCTATGACATGAAACACAAAACTATGTGTTAAAAACCTAAAAACCTAAGTCTCGGCCTATTCACATTACATTAAAACATTGCAAATACCATAACACAGTCTTAACCACATAGGAGAAGACCACGAGTAGTGATTACATGTGAACAAAGCATAGGTTAACCGTAAGGTTAGCAGTTAACCGTCGGAATTGGAAAACCGTAACCGCATTGGGATATTGTGTTCATGTGAATGAGTTTGTAGTTAACCGCAACGGGGATAACAGTTAGGCGGAGACCATTGCGGAATAAGCTATTGGGCTTGGAAACTGTGGGAGTTAGTTGACATGTGAACAACAATGTTTAACCGCCAGAACATTGATCTCCAGAACCATTGGGAAAGACCGCAGAGGTGGAAGTTGGAGGTTAGACCACAACCTATTCACATGGGCAGTCAACCTCCTCCACCCGATTAACAAGCTGCAAACAATTTCCGTTATAATCCAAAGTCTATTTTTGGGTTTTTTTATGGTTTTCTTATAAATTAAAGGAAACCACCATGTAACCTCTCACCTAAGTGTCACAATGAGAGAGGACCCAAATCTCTAAACATTCAAAGAAACCCATCCATGCTTATATGAGCCTAAGGGGCCTCGAATCAACCTAGAAGGTTATCAATTCACCTTTTTGTCATGGAGAAAGATATTTAGAGTGGTGTCACGCGGAATGAGTCGATCTTGCGGATAAGATAGACCTTCCTAGAATCTAATGAAGACCTAATGACAAACAAACCAACCAAACACTATCTTTCTCTAAATGTGCTTTACAAATAATGGCAAACAAATGTGTTTAAGGCCTACCTCATGTCCAACGCAAGTTTGGAGATGCCTTCGCTCCTTTGATCCAAGTAAATTCCTTTGTCGCAAACC
>APFE030064924.1:0-15090 GCA_000404065.3 Pinus taeda | reverse complement strand
CCCAATAGTCAATACAGAGTCTCCAAGTCCCATCCTTCTTTTGTACCAACATGATCAGGCTCCCACAGGGTGATGAACCTGGCTGGATGTGACCTTTCTGCAATAACTCCTGAATCTGCCTCTTGATTTCGCCGTTCTGCATGAAAGAACACTGATAGATTGGTCCATTGGGCAACGATGCACCTGGGGTCAGGTCGATGGAGTGCTTGACTTGATAGTGCAGAGGTACCCCTTTGGGGGAGGTGAAGATGTCCTCAAACTCCTCCATGACCTTTTCCATCTATTGTTTTCATGCAGAGGGGCCCTTTCTAGAGGTCGTGGCCATCATCTTCTTCCTTCCCTAAGGGCGTATCATCAAGAAAAAAAATTTCCTAGTTTTGAAAATGAGCTTACTGAATTGTTTTGCAGTAACCAAAGAGATGACGGTAAGCGGTGCTACCTTCGGTATCCTGTACAACTTATTTCCCAAGGTAACAATAACATCTCAAGGCTTTGACTCATACACAACATGTCACTTCCACAAGTATGGTTGGCCTAATAATACATCACAAACATCAAGAGGAGCAACATCACATAATACCTCATCCGTGAAGGGCTTGATGTTGTATGGAAGGCGACACTACTCGTTGATGTGAAGATCTTGTCCTTGGTGAAGCCACCCAATGGTGTATGATTGTGGGTGTGTTATGGTTGGTAAGCCAAACCACTTCATTACCTCTACTAAAATGAGGTTCTTTTGGCTCCTGCTATCAATAATGAACTGTAGTGGGGAACCCTTTACCCACATATGGGAGTGGAAGAGCTGCTCCTCCTCCTCTGGATCTTCGGGTTCCTCCTTCTGGATCTTCGTGGTGTAAATGGTGGCATTAGACTTTGCATCGATAATATGCTTCCATTTGTCATTCCCCTTAGCAGGTTCTGATATAGAGTCGGAACATGCATCTGATTCATAAGCCTTCAACTTGGCCTCAAGTGATTGCTTGGCCCGACACTCACTTGTGTTTTGAGTGGAGCTCTTATGGAACTCACACCACTTTCCATGCCCTTCTTCAGCTTCACAGTGTTTTTTTTTGTTTGTACCTTTGGCGGGTTATCCTCGGTCACCTAGTCTTGGCTTTGTCCTTTGTTCTATAGTTTGGGAGTACCTTTCCCTTGTTTCATATTCATAGATCCAAAGTCTCACTTTTCTGTTTAAGATTCTACTCGATCTTGACAATGTATCGATACGTTGTGTCAGGATATGTCAAGGAATTCTATCTCATCTTGGATGTACCTGTGTAGGCAATTGTGGTACTTTAGTACCAAATGTTTCTTAGAATTCTTGATACTCAACTTCATGCGAAGAGTATGAAAAACATTGGTAAAATCTGGCACGTCTTGGTCCCTTCCTTACCGTAGCATAGTCCACTTTATGTATTTATCCTCATAGCTCCCAACAAGGTAGTACTTCTCTTTGATGGCATTATAAAATGAATTCCAAGTGGTGCGGCTAAAAACAGTGAGGGCATGGGGGTTGGATTTGAGAAAAGAAAAAGTAATTTTTTCCCAGCTGGAAAAATAATGAATATAAAATATCTTTCTAGTAGATTTAACCATTTATCTATGACATCTGCATCTATTTGGCCCTCAAATATGGGAATTTCAAAGTTTACTTGTACCTTAAAAGGAGTGGCGCCTCCAAAGTGGCTATTAGATGTGGATGCGCCGCTGGTGGGTAATCGTTGAAGGATATGGGAAAATTTATTCATCGTCACATTCCTTTGCTTCTTAAGGGCCTCCTCAAGCAATATTTTAATAGGATCTCCTTCTCCCTTGTGTTTCTTTTCTTCCCCCATGGGTGGTTGTCGGGGTTTGTGAGGTTGATCTTGCAAAGGTTCAACTAGATCGAGCCCTAACTCCTTATACACCGACCTCATTGGGGACATTCAAAGAAGGATCGAGAAAGAAAAAACCACTCTAATGCCATTGATTCGAATTTAAGCAGAAATGCAACAAATTACAAATATAACCATAAACACAGAGATGCAATAGAAATAAAACTTCATTTCATTAATATCAAAGAACTGAAATATGCTTACATACAGAATGGAAATAAACTAGCTCGGGCGATGGTTGCTTATCTTTGAGAAGAGATGTTGTGGCTACATGCCTCTAGACTATCTTACAAGGAGGATCAAAGGCCTATTTATTATTGAGAAACAAGGGAAAACCCTAAACATCCAAAACCCTAACCCTAGGAGATGAAGCGCCAAAACTCTAGGTCCCATTTGGGTAAATTGGTACATCAATTTCTTGGGGTCATAACTTTGGCATATAATCTTTGTTTGATGTGCACAATACCCTGTTAAAAATATCTATCCGAGGAATACAACTTCCGACCAGGCAACACAAATGTTTTAACCATGTTGCCCTGATTTTCCCAAAAAAATGTTGTTTAGGGCCTCAAAACAGCTCCAAAATTTTAGGACCCGAAAACTACCAAAAATAGTAAACTGTGCTACAATTTAGGAAAGTGAAAAATTGAAAGAAACAATGGTGGGGGTCCACGTGGAATAGGTGGGTGGCCACCAATATCCACCTAGATCACACCTTCTATATTGAAAGGTAAAATACGAATAGTTAGTCTATCCTTTGTAAAAAGTCATAATGTTATTCTCAATGTTTATCTTCATCAATACAAGATGCACAATAGATAGTAGCATGCCACACCTTCTATACTGAAACTATTGAGCGAATAATCATATATTTTGAGGGCTAGGATTCATTGGAACAAGACTTCTTGCATTCCTTGCAAACATACCTCGAATGGTATTGGGTGTACGTTACAGTTTGGAGTGATAGTTTGCGATGCATAATGAACCCTTTATAATGACCTAGATATTATGCTAAGGAATGTACTCTATTAAAAGGGGGCCTAATACATTTGTAGAAAAAAGTCCATTCTCACTTTAACATGTGCATATCAATTAACCCCAAAACTGTAAGCAAGATTGAGATTGCTATCACTTTGACAACCTCAATCAACAATTGGATCATAGAGAGTGTACATGTCATGAACGAGATTTGAATCGAGGTGAAGATGATAATATTTCTGTTAAAACCTGAGCCAAATATAATTTACTAGATAATAGTCAATTCTACCAAATAACCTCTAAAATTACAGGCAAGATTCTGTGATCTATATTTTTCTGATAATTCAATGAGCGCAAAACATGGAATGTATGCACATGACACCTATGTCCATTTTTAACAGAAGTTAACTCACTCTCTATCAAAGCAAAGGACACTTTGTTGATTTTCTAGGGCACCTGCTAGAATTGAGTTTTTATTTCTTGATAACTACTTCAATGATCAATTCAAAAATTAGTTTCATATAACATTAAATTCAATATCATTTAGGAAGTTATATAGAAGAAAAACACCAACTGATAAATATGAAAGAACAGTAAAGTAACCATGAAACAAAGAGACAAGAGACACATAAAATTAGGCACACAGCTAGGGCAAAGCCCACAAGGGGAAAACCTAGAAAACATTCTTCCTTGTGTGTGAGAGAGAGAGTTTCTAGATTAATCAATACATGATAAATAACAATAAGTAGAATAATAATGAAACGATTAACCAAAGCCATGATGAAATGTTATGTCAAAATTCAAGTCCCTGAAATTTCGGTTCTCCTTAAAATTTTAGCCTTCTCCAAAAATTTCAGCCCTCTTGTAATTTCATTGGATCAGAGATGCATGAGGCCAAATTGATGTGTCCAAATGAGGATAAATGATCTCTTTTATATAGCCTTCAAGTGGGGCTCAAATGGGTGCCTCTTAGGGGCCCAACCGACTTAATAGTTTTGGAGACAAACTTAAAAATTCAAATTTCCATTTATTTTTTAAGATGAAAATACCAACCATGGCTACCATATTTTTCAATACTCCCTCTTAGCCAAGGAGGTGCTTTTCATTCTCTCTCTAAAGATCAATCTTCCTGACCAATCATAGGTCCCACAACCCACAACTTAAGGAAGAGATCACAAATACAAATCTCTCTCTCTCAGAATCAATCTCCCCAACCAATTATAGGTCTCATAGCTCACAGCTTAAAGGAGAGATCATCAATATCATCATAAGGAAATATACATAGCATCCATATCAAATCATCTCCTGGACCAAGAGGTCTCACAATACACAACCTAAGGGAGGAATCACGAATACATCTCCTGGACCATAAGGTCTCACGACACAACCTATAGAAGGAATTAACAATACATCTCCCATACCACAAGGTCTCATGACACATAACACACAATAAGAATCAATAATACATATTCCAAACCACAAGGTCTCATGACACACAACCTACAGGAGGAATCAACAATACATCTCCTGGACCACAAGGTCTCACGACACAACCTATGGGAGATGGTCCAGAATATGATGCTATGTAATTCTCCCTCTTCAATGAGATTATTAGTCATTCCAGTTTCTTTACATTGGCAACCAGTTCACTGTAGCCATGGTGGATCTCAGTACTTTAACAAACATTTCAGCAAACAACGATATTCAGTTGCTTATTCAAATTCAACCATAGCTTCTCTCATAATCAAACATCATCAACTATCAACAAACAATAATAGGATTATAAAGATAGAATTAAGGAAGGTGTTGAAGCTACGGTGCATGGATATTGGGTAGAATATTCCTTTGTTTTAATGAGTCTAATGGATTTGGTGTGACAATGAATATCATGAAGCCAATATGAAACTCATGCAAACCATTTCTTAGAGATAACTCAAATTGAATTGTTCAATAAATTCAAAGAGAGTCACTCTAATATGGATATCCCAATTAATGCATTTGTGAAAATTAAACCATGGAAATTTAGGTCTATCACTATTTTTGTTTATGTTGTTACCATATGAAATTTGAATTATATTGTGACACTTGATCTTGGTAAATTTCTTTTGGAAAGATTTGCTTCTTCCTCTTAGAATTGATGCTTTGAATCCTCACATTATATGTGAATGAGAAGGTGATAAGTTGTTTTAACTCAAATAATGTGTTGGTAGAAAGAAATGCAATCATTGTGGATATTTGTACTAATCCATTTGAAACACCCTATTGGCATGAATAATCCATTATTATCAAATATCACTACCAATTGGAAGAGAGATTAATATTTTACTTTCAATATTCCTTTTTCTTATTGAAGTGTTCTTTTTAAAAGTATTGATTCGCTAGAAGATCAAATTCATATTATGGATTAATTGCAGAAGTTTGAAATATATATTTATAATTACACCAAGCATTCAAATATACCCAAGCGGAAAGACTTATAATTCAAACAATTTCAAGGAGTTTTTTGCTTTTGTTTTGTTTTGTTTTTTTTCACTAGAGACAATTTCCTCGGTGGTTATTTTTGCAAAGAATTATGTATTTTACTATATAGAAAGAGATAGAGTGAATATTATTGTTCTAACCAATTGTTTATATTTTTTTCGAAGAAATAATCGTAGCTTTCATTATATAGTGAGAATTGCGTTCTGAATGCGCACTCATGTGCATGCAAAAAAAGGCCATCCAAACTTGCTAGATCACATAGAAAATTAGGAATGAGAAAGCCCTTTTTACATGTCCAAAGATAATAAAAAGTATCTATAAACTAAAGTGTCTATTAGCTAAAACTGTGTCTATCTCCAACCTCGTTGACTTGCACTTATAATCTCTCGCTGGAAAATCAATGACCAAGATCTAACCACAATTACTGACACATATCATCTTAGACTCCGTCTAATGACATTTCCGAAAGTCTCTATAGCAAAATTGATTCCCTCAATTAATTCTCATTAATTAATCAATTATCCTAAGTTAGACCTAAGCATTTTTTAATTATTGATCAATTAATTTAATTGAGATGTTTTTAAGTGTTTTATCTTGAACCATTTCTGGGTTTTGGAATCCTTGTGTTCCTTAGCCTCTCTAACACCTTAGAGACTAGAACACATGTCTGATGTGACCACATCCTTCAAAAATTAATAATGATCATGTGATTAAATAGTATAATGTTTATATTAATAATCATTGCACACATATACACATTTTGTTCAACATTTTTGATGTAATCTATGATTAATTGAAATGATGTAGGGTTGAATTCAATAAACATTAGATATGGCCACATGGTTGTTTATGCTAACTTAAATCCTTGCCGTTATTCTTTTGGTTATACCACTTGCATAATAAATCAAACATTATTTTTTTTGCAATTTTTTTTTTTTTTTTATATTAAACATGGAAAATGAGAGCATGATGGTGTAAGGGGACACATAACAAAATCACTCCGAATGTTTATGACCAACTTTGTTGACCAATTTGTATCAGCTAAACAAATTGTTCTATAATGTGAATTGGATTAAAACCATGAACTTAATTGGTGGTTAAGAAATATGCATAGATGTGAATATATTTTGTCATTTTTAATGGTGATTAAAATGTCAAAATATATTTTAAAATTACTGGCCATTCAAATCTTCTTGTTCTTCAAACGAAATGTTCTTTTGCTCATTCAAATTTACTTGTTCTTCAAACCACATGCTCTTTTGGCGTATTGGAATTGAAAAAATAGATAAATAAATTCATATAATGCTAAGACAAGAAATTTACACTATAATAAAATAAAAGTCTTTGAAAAAGGAATCAATCATGCTTTTGTTCAATTTATATGGATGGCATAAATTCCCTATAGATCCATGAAAACATAATTACCGATTATGTTAAACCTGATAAAAATAAGAAAATACCACTGGCAAGCTTGAAGGAGTCGCAATTGGAGGACCCTAGAGTATCCATCTATGGTGATAAGGTTTTTGCTCTTGTTAAAAAAAATAATTTTTAGCCACATGTGCAATATGTATTTCCTTCCTAAACAACGAATAAATCAAAGGTCTGGAGCTGGAAACTGATGAAGGCATCTCATGAATGAATATTCAAGGATGGAATTCCATTATGATGTTTTTTCTAACCACCATTCCATTATGATATTTGGCATTAATAACATATCACATGTTTGGTTGGTTGTGTGAAAGCTTGCTAGATATCTCAAAGATATGGTTTTTCTTCATAGTTCATGGTTTTAAATTTTTAATGGTTTGTTTTATTAGAATGATTAATGATTTATTCATTGATTTGTTTTTTTGGTTTTATTATTTAATTAAATATTTTGTTTTATTGAAATGATATATGCCGTGTTTAACAACTTTGTAATAAATGTCATTCTAAAGAGTAAAGCTATACATATTCAACAATTTCTATTTATCTTTGTTTTAAATTGAATAATATAATTTTTTTATTCAACATCATATAATTGATTAGATCTTGGTTAGATCTTAAATCTATGCTTATTTTATTTTATTTTATGACATTTAGTTGAATGATCTAATTTATTAAAATAATATTTATGTTTTAATATAATGATCAATTGAATTTTATGTTTTATGTTTTAGATTGAATGATATGATTTATTTATAATTTTGTATATGAACTTTGTCTTTAATTAATGCTCAACTTTTTAGTAGTTCATGACAAAATGCTTTACCATTGAATGGACTATATATGTACTTTATACATTATCGACAAACATATTCAACCTAAGTATTAGACAAGTACCATGCATGTGTTATTAAGTATTGTCTTAAGAAACATGTATCACATGGGACAACCTTAGTATTTTCATCCCCTAATATACATCTTGATTCATTTGTATCAAGGCCATGAATGGTTAAAATTTATCTTTTCAATTTAAATCTAAATTTGATCTAGGTGGATATTGGTAGCCACCCTCCTATTCCACCTAGACCTCCAGTATTCATCTGTTTCCTTGTTTATTTTAGCATTTACTATGTTTAGTAGTTTTTTGGGTCCTGATTTTCCGAACCAGTTTGGACCCCCTAAACGACGTTTTCTTGAGGTACTATGTAGGCCCATAGCCATAGGCAGGGTCTGTTGCAAATCTTGTAGTACTCAGAGAGACCTTTGCATTCTGTTTGTAAGCATAGTTCAATATTTTCTATTAATGAAATGAAGTGTTTTTTAGTTGCATCTCTATATTTATGATTATATATGTAACTTGTTGTGTTCTTGTTTAAGTTCAGATCAATGGTATCAGAGCATTCTGCTCTTTCTCTATTTTTCTTTGCATGTCCCCAACGAGGTTAGGGTATAAGGAGTTAGGGCCCAATCTGGTTGAACTGTTGCAAGACCAGCCTCATAAACCCCAATGGCCTCTGATGGTGGAAGAAAAGAAAGATGAGGGGGAAGGAGATCCTTTCAAATGTTTCTTGAGGAAGCCCTTGAGTGATAGAGGAATGTGATGATGGATAAATTTGCCCAAATCATTCGACGGCTACACATAAGCGACGCATCTTCATCCAACAACTACTTTGGAGGTGCCACTCCTTTTAAGGTACAAGTTAACTTTGATATTCACATATTTGACGACTAGATATATGGAGACGTTGTAGATAAATGGTTAAATCTGTTGCAAGGATATTTTTCATTTCATGACTTTTCCAATTAGGAAAATATTACTTTTGCACTTCTCAAATCCGCCACACACGTCAAGGATTGGTGGGAAAACAATAGTGAAAAGAAGGATGAGAGTGAACCCACGTTGTTTTCATCCACACCCACTTGGGATTCTTTCCGAGATTCCATCAAGGAACAATATTACCCTGGTGGGAGCCATGAAGATAAATACATAAAGTGGACCACACTACGACAAGGGAAGGGACCAAGATGTGTCAGAGTTCACAAATGTTTTCCATACCCTTCGCACAAAGCTAGGTATTAAGGATTCCCAGTCACATTTGGTCATCAAGTACTGCGACTCTCTACAAAAGTATATCCAGTATGTGATGGAGTTCATGGAGATTTCCACACTCAACACGATGTACTGATACGTTGTCAAGATTGAGCGCAAGTTTAAATAGAACAAGCAGGACCTTTGATCTGCAAATCAAAGCAAGGAAAAGGACCCCCAAACCATAGAGAAAAGGATAGAATCAAGGCAGGGCTACCTAGGACAACCTACCAAAGTTGCAAGAAAATAACAATACCACGAAGACAAAGAAGGACATGAGAAAATGTTGTGATGATTGATGTAGAGCCCAGTGCTACTATGGCCACCACTAAGATCCAGAAGAGGGGGAATGCCTCTTCAACTCACAAATGTGGGTGAAGGGTTCTCCGCTGCCTAAGAGAACCTCATTTCAGAAAAGGTCGTGAAGCAGCTGGGCCTAAAGACTATAGCACATCCACATTCATACACCATTGGGTGGTTTCACCAAGGACGAGATCTTCGTGTCAGCCAACAGTGTTGCCTTCCCTTGAACATCAAGCCCTTCACATATGATGTATTGTGTGATGTTTCTCCTCTTGAAGATTGCGATGTATTATTAGGACAACCATACTTGTGCAAGCAACATGTTGTATGTTGTAGCATACATCGTCATTTTACTTTAAGTTTTAGTATTATTATAAAAATGGAAAAAAAAAAACAAATATTATGTTATAATCAAAATAAAGGAGAATGTATAAATTTAAAAGAAATGAGTTGTTTTGCATTATTGATGGATTTTGAATGTGAGAAACCCGAAAGAAGATCTAGGTCGTTCAATCAACAGGCCACATATCTAACGGTAGTTGCGCGGTTAACAAGTGTGAGGGTTAAATCAAAACCGGACAAGATAAATTATAAAATGGATTTAAAACCCTAGTCAATCAGGGTAGTCCGCTTGAAGGCAGCAAATTCGACGGATATTGCGTTGAAAAGTGAATGGGTTTTATTTTTAAAATCAGACCTCATAAGCCTTTTAGCTGCAGTTTTATTTCCTATCGGGTTTGTGGGGAAGTCAAAGGGTTTTTGAAGAAAAAGGACACAATAAGGTTTTGATCAACAAGTTTAATGTTTCGTTGAATTCCGAAGGATCGGATTATCCATTGGATGAGTGATCGGATGGTGATCATGCTCAAATTTGTGTGAGGGTTAAAGGCTCAGGTGGAACAGATATGTAATGATTTGAGACTTTATTCCTTTATTTTCGGCAACAGTGATTGGTCAGGTTTCCTTGCATTTTAGCCAATCTAAACATTTTCAATATATACGTGGCCCACAAGTCCACGCACGGGGTTTTGTTAAAATGCGTTGTGTTGTGTTAAAACATTTTAACCATTATCAAAACATCAACAAAAAAACTTCTTCACCATCCAAGCGACAGATCTGAGCAGCGAAAAACTGTCATCAGTTTTCTAAATTCCGTTAGTTCCTGTTATTTTATTTTCTTGAGAATGAGGTGTCTTTACCCTCCATTGTAATATTCTGCAATAACTTTTACTTTAAGTAGTTAGGATATATTTAAGTAGTTTGACAGTTTTGGTGATTACCAACTGTCTCATAATGTATAAAAGGAGAAAAATTTACAGAGAAAAGGTTTGAATTTTGGAGAACCTGGCTACTAGGTCACTGTATTCTTGATAAAACTACTGATTGATGAAAAAATTAGAAGTTTTCCACACATTGTTGGGTATGATTTTGTGACTTCTCTGTTATGTGTCATCATATGTTTTCTTCCTTTAAGTATGGTAATGAAGCTGCGGGTCTTTATTTTCTTATATAAATGAAGTTAAAGTCCCTTCAAAGAGTGCTCCAATACTTGAAGTCCTACCTCTGCAATTCTTCTAAGTTACAGATAGTAGTTTCTATGTAAGACAACATATTATCTTTAATTTCTTCAAGTGTCACAGATAGTAGATTTTGTGTAAAACAACATATTGTCTCTAACTTCTTCAAGCTTTCTTCATTCATCATTTATATTCAACAATCAAATGGAATTCTGAGATTTTCATGTCACTAAAGTATTAAGGGTTGAAAACCAAGTCTTTCAAGTCCATTTGAGAACACAACATATAATTAAGTGACAAACAAGTGGCAATAATTATAAACGTTAATGTCTTAAGCACAATTTCTACACAAACAGGAAATTGGTTTCTTAAGGGAGAACATTAATTGGTGTCGTTGCTGAGGATCGAAGACAAGAAAAAATTTCCCTGGGTTTCAATATTTTCCTTTGGTTGTTCAGTGAGGAGGAAATATTTGGTTGTTTTGAACAAAAGCAATAACTCTAGCTCCAAAGAGGCCTCATACAAGGTCAGATACCTCACATCATAAAGTTCAAGCCCTTTCAAATCCTAAGAGGCTAGTTTCCAAGAGGGTTGGAAGGCACAAAACTCCAGTTACACCAAGTCCTACATTTTTTACACTAGGCAGTAGTTCATCACATCTTTTACATTCTTCTTTTATTGACCAAGAGTCACCTTTTACATCTAATTCATTTCAAGAACTCAAATGTCAAGAACAGTCTTTAGAGTCTATTTCTTTTTCATTATCTGCTATAGTTATTCAGCCTAAACCTATAACTACATTACCACCTCTGCACACTCCATTTACTCCTCATTCAAGTTCCACATCTACTGGTAACCAAGGTTCAGTAAATTTAGGAGCAAATATGGAAGCACCTGCATTTTTGATGAATAGGTATGTACCTATTCAATTGCCATAACAGTTGAATCAAATGCCATAGGAATACTTGAAAATTCTTCCTCGTTTCACAGGGGAGGATGAATAAACAACAAAGAATCATATATCAATATTTTGTAATTTCACAGAAAACCTAAATGTTGAACACCTAGATATTGTTCTAAGACTTTTTGTCCAATCCTTGGATGGAGAAGCAAGAAAATGTTTTAAAGGGCTTCCTAATAACCCTATTACAACATGGGAAGTTATGGAGCACTTGTTCACCTAGAGATGGGGAGAGAAAAGAGACCATGGGTATTCACTCATAGAGTTTAATGCTATCAAGAAGAAGTCTGATGAAAATGTTGTTGAATTCATCAGAAGGTTTAATAAATTGTACAATAGTCTTCCAATGGAGATTAAGCCCCCTCATGCTGGTGCAAAAATAACTTTTGCAGGGGCTTTTGACTCAAATTTTGGATTTACATCGAGGGACAAAAGATCTGCAACCCTTGATCAGATCTAAATTGATGCAAGATAGAAGCAAATCTGGTGGCTGTAGGTAAAACACCAAACACAACCTATCCAAGATAAGGGAAAGGCTAAAGTAGAGTCCTCTAAAAGTCAAACATTAGAGGATATGAGTAATGTAATTAAAACTTTCTCAAATAAATTGATTGAATTAGATTTGGAAAGTAAGAATTCTCAGAGGCAAGTACAACAAAACATATATTTTAATCCTCAGTATAGAAGACAGCCTCTACAAATTTTGCATAGGGAGAAGAAAGACCAAGATCAGGTTCAAGCACCACTGTGCTTAGAGGCAGATCTTGATGGAGTACTAGAGCGTTCCAAGGATCATGATGACCATATTTTCACATTGTATGCAGTAGATGAAGATGAACTAGGTGTTGAGGGAGAAGAATACACTGAAACAGATGCCATTTATGATGATAATGAAATTGATGAATTTTGTAAGCAGCTTACTAATTTTATGCAGGCAGAATTACATAAGTATGATTTGAGATCAAGAAAAATATCTAGAAATCAAGAAAATGAAGGTGAGAAACAATTCCAGCTCCCCTACAAAAGGCGACTCCACAAGAACCACAACTTGCAAAATAGTTAGATAAAGGAAAGCATCAGCAGAATACAAATGGCAAGACTCAAATACTTCAAGGCGAGTCTTCTCAAGATAAAAGTGACAAAATTCCTTTAGAAATAATTGTTTCCATTCCACAGGATGTTTCACTAATGAAGAAAAGTTAAGATGAGAATGAAAGGAATACTAAATAGATCCATTTGTTTAGTTTCACTAAAGAGTTAGAAAATATCAGAATTTAGGTACCCCTCACAGAGTTGGTCAAAACACCAATTTATCAAAGAGAGATTGTTGAGTTTATCAACCTGTCTCAGAATGTGAATATAAATGACATTGTAAATCTATAGGAAGATAAACTAGTAGTGGTTTTTGGTCCACATGTGGAGGAGGTAGATTCTCCAACACCTCCTTTCTACAATTTCTTATTAATTCATGATTTCCTCTTGCATAATTGTATGTTTGATTCAAGAGCTTCACATAACCTTATTCCATTATCAGTGATGAAACAACTAAACCTTACATAGACTTGTATTCTTTTGATTCAAATAAAGTCAAGTGTCTAGGGGACATTAAAGATAGGGTGGTGTCACTAGCCCAGATTCTAGCTAGAAGTTTGGTAATGGATGTAGTGGTAGCAGATATCCCTGCTAGCCTTGGAATGTTACTATCTAGGTCATGGGGGGCTAAATTGGGTGGTGTTCAAAAATTGGATTTTACCTATGTTGTCATACCAATTTTCGGTGGAGAAGAAAGGAGGTTGTACAGAGAAACAAGATTTATTAAAACAATAAAAAATAATGAAGCAAGTAAGTCACTTGTATATAGCCAGGAAAAATATGAATTTTCTTGCTTCATGTTGCATGACAATGCAGAATTGGCTGAAGATAACCAGACGCAGCGTACTTAAGCCTGTGTAAATACAGAGTTGTAAACAGAAGGGGTGTGGAAGTGCCTCTTTGATGGGGACTATTCTAAATAAGGAACAAGTGTTGGTTTCCTTTCACGGGATGAACAGATTCAAGATCACAATATTGAAACCCAGAAGGAGACCAAGCTGGTCAAATTGTTTGAGGAAGTTTCACTTAATTATAAGGAGAGATATATTAAGATTTTCAGGCAATACATTGATGTTTTGGCTTGGTCTTATAAGGTTCTCAAGACATATGAGGAAAACATGTTTAGTACACTTGGATGCCTTGTCAAAGTCATAATAGATAATGCTCAAGTGTTCAATTCAAAGAATCTTGATGGTGAAACTCTACAACTGCCTGTCAATGGGCAGTACCTCAAGCAGTATTTTCAGTTCTGAAGCACAATCATCCTATCACTGTAGATACCGCAGTGAATTAATTGTACAAATTCCATAGAATTTGAATTGGCTAAGCAATATATGACTCCATGCTCGAGGTGAAGGCATTGATCTGTGGTTCTTAGTGCTTCTGTGGCAAAAGCACTATCCCCGGGTGGAGCTAGATGTTGTAGCATCCATCATCATTTTACTTTAATTTTTAGTTTTATTGCAAAAATGGAAAAAAATCAAATATTATGTTATAACAAAAATAAAGGAGAATGCGGAAATTTAAAATAAATGAGTTGTTTTGCATTATTGACGGCTTTTGAATGTGAGAAACCCACGAGAAGATCTGGGTCGTTCAATCAGCAGGCCACAAATCTGGCAATAGTCGCGTAGTTAACAAGTGCAAGGGTTAAATCAAAATCGGACATGATAAATTATAAAATGGAGTTAAAATCCTAGTCAATCATGGTTGTTCACTCAAAGGCAGCAGATCCGATGGATATCACGTCGAAAAGTGAACAGGTTTTATTTTTAAAATTGGACCCAATAAGCCTTTTAACTGCAATTTTATTTCCTATCGGGTCCGTGGGGAAGTCAATGGGTTGTTGAAAAAAATGGACACGATAAGGTTTTGATCAATAGGTTTAAAGTTTCGTTGAATTCCAAAGGAGTGGATCGCCCATTAGATGAGTGATCGGACGGTGATGGCGCTCAAATATCCATGAGGGTTGTTGCGGAGGTAAATCCCCTCTACGGACAGAGGCGATCCCACTAGCCCCACAGGGGTCTAGCAACAATCATACATGCTGCACGCAAGTTCCTAATTGTACAATTTAAAAGTCGATTAGAAAGACCAACCTGGGATCCAACGCTATTTGCTGTGGGAGAAGTGTCGCTCCTGTCCTCTAGCTATGGCCGGTCACTATCCTTGCGCTCCATGCATGGACACCTGCACAAATGAAGAACAACCCAAAAGAAGCGTAAAATCCAATATCATACAATTATATATCAGTCAAGTAGGATATAATTCAAATATTACCAGAAGAACATGTGAATGGAACCATAATAACAGTCGCTTATCATTCAATAGAAAAAAGAGAAGAATTACAACCAATTAAGGCTTGAC
>APFE030064920.1:0-16306 GCA_000404065.3 Pinus taeda | reverse complement strand
GAATGATATAGAGTGCTATGTCTTTGCCTAGGAAAAGCTTGACCAGACCGTGGAAAAACTACTATGAAAAACTTTTAGATATTGTGGGAGAGCCAGAACTTTCAGATTAGAGAAAAAATATCTAAAAACATTATTAATAAGTAATTAATGCGATTAAGTACAAGCCCAAGATAAAACAAGAAAAATTATTAATGCGCTTATGGACAAGCTCAAGAATAAAACAAGATAGAACAAGAAAAGCAAAAGAAAACTAAAGATAAGAAAAATTAATGGGATGAAAAAGACAGCAAAAAACTTAAAGCATTAGAATTAAGAGATTTTAAAAACATGACAGAGCCAAGAGGGTAGTGGAGGAGACCTAGGATGAGACCTAGTAGAAATAAAGGAGAAGAAAATTGAAAGTTTTGCTCTAATCCATGCCACCAAAACCAAAGAATAAATCATGAATATGAATATAAAATAAATAAAAGAAGCATACCTGTCATGGCTGTACGGTTCTCCACAGTAAATGCAAATACAGGCTTCAAATACAGGCTTCATGACATCGACTTTCATTCATCCATGCATCCCTTCTGGAGAATCTTATCGCTATCCTCTTGGTCAATCTTATCGCTATCCTCTTGTTCAGGTCAAATTCAAATCCGATCTTCTTTATCAAAAGCTACAATGAAATTCCTTACAATTGCAAATGATGAAACAAATGCGCTCTCATTCATCCTACAAATGCAGATCTTTCTTTCGGAACAATCAATGACCGTAGATTCTGTGAACAAAAATCATTGAACTTCGTTGGGCCAGGCCATGTGCTGTTGATTACCGTCGGATCTGGGCGTAAGTGTTTAGAACTGTTGATCTCTTCATATTCGCCCTCTGGTGCCTTAAGATCTACCTTCAAAACCGGAGGATTGTTGTTGCACACTCTGGCCTATTTTCAAGGATGCCACAGTTTCTGCATCAGTTCATGAAATTCTTTACACATCACTTCAAGGTAATCTATGTAATATTGGCACGGGCCTTTTCTCGTCCTCTACTTTTGGCTGTCAATGATTAATATTACAAGGTTATCAGAGAAGCAGTGATCATTGTCATATTTCTTTATTTCTATCTTAATACATTCAATATAATTTAAAATCAAATTTTTTTCACTTTGAAGTTATATTTTACCCTTTTTCGATATTAGATTAAATTTAATGTGATTTATAATTAATAGAGGAAAATGACTGTTTGCTTCTAGTTAAGTCTAATCAAAATTTAGTAAAAAAATTTAAAAGTGTGATTTTAAGTTGTTTAATGTGTATAATTCGAATGCCCAATGGGTTTTCAGGCAACTCAAACCATTTCTACATTCAAAAATATAATTTAAACAAAAACAATATTGCTTGAAATTAAATCCCCAAATTCTGGTGAAAATTTCCATTTCTTCTATAAGTTAAACTATGCCCTAATACAATGTGATTTTCAACTCAAGGTCAAGATGACATCAAACTTAATTTCTAAATTTATGTTGAAAAATATTCCTTTTAATTATTCTATTGCTAATTTATGCATTTGTAACATCTAGAAGAAACTAAAGCCGCTACATATATAAATTTGTTGTATATGCATATTTTACTCTATTTATTTTTTTATTACTATAAGGTTTTCCCTATTTTGAAAACAAATTTTATGGAGCATTATGAGTTTTCTTCTTTAATCATATAAGGAGTGAGATAATATATCTTATTTTTTTGGTGGATCTATTTGTTTAAAAATTTTAATATAATGTTTTTTTTGTCAAAATAGTTTGTATGGTTTTAAATATTTTTTTTACTTTTTTCTTCTAATTTTTGATATACATTTCCAAGCTTATTCAATATTTTGAGATAGTATTGATGACTGAAAGCTTATTCAAAATTTTATCCTAGATGTTGAGAAATAAAATTCATAGTTAAAAGATTGTATTCCTTAGAGGAAACTCTAAACTTTCATCTTTGTATTTTCCAAACAACTGTAATTTTTTCTAGAGCATTATGCTATTTAGATAATATTTCCTTTCACTTGTACCATCATGTATTTGACACACACAAACAAATATATTTTCATGCTACTCATGGCCACTATAGAGTAGATTCATTGTTATTTTAAGAACGATAATGGTCAACTAAACCTCTCAAGGTTTACATTATTTCTAAGCATAGTTTGATGCATTCCACATCACATCGATATAACAAGAAATATATCAACAAAACACCCTATCCTTGAACTTTTACCATTTTACCAAACTCTATTTAATAAAAAAATGGAATAAAAATTCTCCCATTTAGGGCAAGACATCTCTGCTTTATGACCGCACTCTAGATTTTATTCCTCCGTGTGCTAAAATATGTAGAAAAATATACTTTTCAACTACTCTAATCTATAGGGAATCTCCACAATACTTTCAATGTAATTGACAACTCCAACTTATTGCATTTGTAGTAGGCTATCCCCTAATAACTTTTTACATAACATCTATAACTCATTTCATATAATGTAATAAGAAATAATGCAATTTAGTTGGTTTAAGGAAACTTAATTTCCATATATGACCATAGTCATTTGTAGACATTATTCAAACAATCAAAACAAATTCTCATTTCAATTTTTTTGCATCTCTAGCTACAAAATATATAGAAATATCTTAGATTGCATTCTTGGGCACTAGAAATCAAATATAAAGGCACAAAAATGAATACAAATAGTTTAGTTTATGCTAAAATACTCTTGTATATGATTCCTTCTTAAAATTTACATGACAATAATTTTATTTTACCTTAAAACCACTTTTGATTGTTTTTCCTTTTAACGACCACAATCACTTGCATACATGATAATAATAAGAAGACAAAATGTCGACATCCCAAATTTGGGATTTCATAAATATACTTAATCACTATTCATTATTTATCATTATGTTAGGCATTATCTATTATTTATAGCTCTCCTAGTTGATTTCAATTGTCATGTGCATTAAGAAAACTTCATTAAGGACTCTGAATCACCTGGTTGTTGCTTATGGTGATAAAATTGAGTTTTCATGTATTTCATTAAGAAATATAAATCATCTAGTTGTTTCTTATGATGATAAAATCACTTCATCTATGTTTGAGGCTATTATCATGAAACTTCCACCACTTATAAGTGTGCCCATTCAAAATTCAAATTGAACAATGCTTGCTTTTAGGCAAGACAAAATGTAGTGGTAGAACTATTTTGTTACAACCTACTTGGGTTTTGGTGCTTTGTTAATGGGGTTTCTATATGTATTAACAAATATTTATTTTAGCCCAAGATTTATTAAGAAATGAGAGGGACTTAATGAAAGATCAGTGTATGAAAGATCTATGTTAAAATATATCTACATTGATTTATTCATTTATTAGATATTTTTAATATTAGTATGGTGGGTTCTTGTTTTAATTTTATTCACCTAGATCTATATTGATTTATTCTTTTATTAAATATTTTTAGTATTATTATGATGAGTTCTGGTTTACAAATTTCATAATTTTATTTCAATTCAATTAATTAGAATCAAGATTGCTCCCATAGCAAGCCCACATGCTTATGTGACCACTTCCTACTATAACTTTGGTAATGCTATAACCGATGCATCATTGGTGTTGTTCTTCAACAATTACAATGCTCTTCACTAACCCTTTCCGCACTAAAAACACTTGCCAATTGAAATTATGGTGTGGATTGGTGTTGCTACTTCTAAAAAGAGTGTATAAAACGCGTGAGATGCTTTTTTTGAAATTTTTTGGATTGTCTTCACGAAAAAAGATTGAGATGCTTGTCAAAAAAATGCTTTCCAAGAAATTCACCACGTCATCTATCCACGCCGGTGCAAATTTGAAATGTTCTTGATACACCGTAAATAGTACTTTTCTGATTCTGTGCTTTTGGCCGTCAGCGATTCAATTAATATTTACAAATTTAACGTCAGAAGCGGTGGTCGTAGATAGAGCTGGTTATATTTCTATTTTAACGTATTAAATATAATTGATCGTTTTTATTTATTTTCAATACCCATAGAATTGAATTACCCTTTAATTTTTATTTATTTTTTAATTGATTGAAGTTATATTTTACATTTGTCTTCTTTTTAATTTTATTTATTTATTTAATTGAAAATCATGTTTTTAGATTCGAAGAAGTTATATTGTATGTGTTTTACTCTGTAACAACACATATTTTATGTAATCTAACATAGTTTAGCTCCTAATTTAGGCTCTTTGTCGTCTCGTTTTTTCTACTATTAACAATTTCTCTATTTCCTTCCTTCATATTTATGTGTTCAATAATATACAGCATGCCTTTATTTAGGTTTCAATAGTAATAGATTTACTTTCAAGTTTGATATGCATTTTTAATTTGAAAATGACAAATTTCTTTATTATTAAATTTATATGTTTACTTATTCCAAATGTTGATTAGTAACTCAAAGCTGAGATGAAGTCAAACTTAATTATATAAATAAACATGTTTCTTTTAAAATAAAATAGGGATTCCAAAATTTTAATCTAATTATTATTTATTATTACATTTATGGCAGGACTATTAAATATTCTATAAAAAAATTAGTACTATACATAAGTCAAAGACTGAGATTTATGGGCAAGGTAGTTATGTTTTTTTTGTCACTTTAGTTAAATTGATTAAATAACAAAATATCATATGAGCAAGTTTCATATGAAATCAGTTGAGTTATGTTTTCTTCGACATGTGATATTAAGAAGCCATGGCTCTCGCCCATGGTATTGTAACATACCCTATTTATAGATTAACAAACTCAGTGATAAAGTGGATATAAATCTTGATGGATAAAAATCTCCTTCCATGCATTCTGAAATGAATAAATGTTTAACTTATAATAATAATAATAATAATGTAGTTAATATCATAATTTTTCAAATTTTAGCAACGTAAGATGTATTATGAAGTAAATGTTTTGATGTTTATTATGTATTGATAATTATTAACATTTTCTAGTCATTTAATTTATATAATTATGTTGACATGTAAATTTCTAATAAAAATGTGGTTTTCTTTTAATATTTATAATTCCTTTACACTATACCATAGATTATATACCCGACATATACAAATAGATTTGCATGCTATGCATGTCCACTCTAGAGTAGATTCATTGTCATTTTGAGAAAAAAAAATGTATTTACAAATAAAGCAATGTTTACTAAGAATATCAAATTTTACATTGTCTTTACCAATGCGTTGATGTTGTATTTCACATCAATACCATATAACAACAAAAAAGTGAACAAGACTACACACCCCATAATAAGAACTTTTACTCAACGCATTATGAAGTAAATGTTTTGATGTTTATTATGTATTTATAATTACTAACATTTACTAGTCATTTAATTTATATAATTATGTTAACATGTAAATTTCTAATAAAAATGTGGTTTTCTTTTAATATTTATAATTCCTTTATATTATACCATAGATTATGTACCTAACATATACAAATAGATTTGCATGCTATGCATGTCCACTCTAGAGTAGATTCATTGTCATTCTGAGAAAAAAATTTGTATTTACAAATAAAGCAATGTTTACTAAGAATATCAAAGTTTACATTGTATTTACCAATGCGTTGATGTTGTATTTCACATCAATACCATATAACAACAAAAAAGTGAACAAGACTACACACCCTATAATAAGAACTTTTACTCATATATTTTTTTAATTAGTGCAACCGTATAAATTGATTGACTTGTATACAAATTAACCCATGATAAGAATCAAAACACTTTCCCGATTATAAATCTCACATTACCCAGATAAAAAAGAATCATAAAATTTAACTAGATTATAAATTTATTATATTTTTTATCCCCACTTTACGATGGAAATTTTTAACTCAACTAAATGGCTCTTCTTACAATACTATGGGCCAATACCATGCCTTATCAATATGACATGTCCAATATGATACATGTTGATATGATGTTTCCTTTAATTAAACAATTTGACATGAATTAATTAAAATAACAAAATTAACTTGGAGATAAATATTAACACTTCAGATGTGAATAATGCTATGACTATTCTATCATATTCCATGGATGTTAAACCTCTACCATTCACCTAATAATTATTAATAATTAAATTAAATGTGTGAGAATCCTATTCTCAAAAAAAGAAGCCTATACATGTAATAGGGAAAATGCACAATGTAATCATTAGGGCATGACTCCTCTCCTGTATGACCTAGATGTAATCTTTATGACTTCTCTCCTTTATAGATTAGTTATCCTCCATTGTGGAATCTAATGTCATTATGTGGTGAATATGGATGACGTGTTACGACCAACAAGCCTTATATTGGACATTTATATGGACAACAAGATAGGGCTACTATAAAATCATGGATTTTGTATTTGCCCTTTTTAAAATTTAGTAAAATAAATAAAAATAGATACATACCTTGAAAACTTCTAAAATCTCGATCATAGATAATAATAAAGTTATTACCTATCAGCATCAGAACCATGTACATTAGAAGATATAACTAATTTCAGCATTGATGACCTGGTAATAATATGTGTATCTTTAGACTAATATTTATTTTTAGTACGGGAAGATTTATATTCCCTGTGTCTTTCCTCGGCTTGAATTGAAGTTCTGATTAACTTATTTTCAGGGACAATCATATTAAAATAGTTTTCAAGACATGGGATAATGAGAAAGTATTGTTGGTACCAATACATGTTCTTAATTTATGCTCATTCAAATGGATATTTCTTGGAGGACTGTGATCATAAAAAGCAGCATGGATGAGCCTCGCAATGAGCCTCAATATGGACAAACTCATCGTTTGTAGGATTATTCTATTTCCTCTTTCACCTGGCTCCTGAAATTTTCGTCTGAATTAGTTTAATATTAACTTTAGATTGATGGTTTTGTATTAATATTAACTTCTAATGTGACTAGTATGTGTAGGACATTTTAGTTAGGATTTTATATAGATAAAAGGAAAAATTAAGTTTATGGACGAGATATTCCATCAACAAACTTTTATGATAAATAAAAACTAGGCTATGTCACCCTTTACAAGTAACATATTGATTCAACAAAAGCACTAAATTATGCCATTTAGATTTGAAAGAGAAAATTCGCATACCTTTCACATGATATCCACAATATTTACTAAGGATAAGTTACTTCTAGGGAATGTCACACATTGCGCAACTTTTAGACCATTCCTGTCTCTCAAAGGGGATATGAGTAGTTGATGCAATGAAATAAATGTATGTAACCATATCTAGATGCCCCACTCTAGCTTTCTTCGTATCAAAAGAAGATGAAAAATTCTTGATAACCCCTTTACTACAACCCTGAAACAATTGAAGTAAATCCCAATAGTTGACCTAGTGGAACAAGTATACACATTCCTGATATGCCCCTACTATCTCAGCTTGGATGACATTAAAATAGATGCTAAATTTACAACGTGTGAGTCAACTGACCCTAACTTACCTAACAATGTAAAAGATATGAACAAGAACAATGAAGTAGCAAGGTGTTGGCAACCTTTAAACCATAAGGGATTAACTCAAATGTTGATAATCAAGAGGTATGGTATAGAGACATTAATGGTTGTCATATATGAGTGTTTGTGAGTGGTGGATTTGAGACAGTTGCTACAAATCAGGATTAACATACTTCACGAGAATGCCAAATCACCCAAAAAACCATGATACAAGTCTAAAAGCAATAGCCCTTAGCCTTTCCCCTGTTTCTTAACATCCCTTCCTACTTCCGAAAATTTTCTCAAGAATTTAGAAGCCCCTTATCCCATTTATTTCACTTGATTTCGACAAATCCCCTATTCCACACATCAGGATAGGTTTTACTCCAATGATGTTTCTGAGCAAGAACAAAATGAATTTGTAAAAAGTAAGAGATTTTTTTGTCCATAATAGGCCATGGAAGAAAAATCTCCTTCACTTTTTACACAAGTATCATGGTTTTAGAGAAATGTCAAAAATACAGTTACCTCAGGAGAATTGATGCACCTTTGAAGTGACCTTGGGAAAATCAATATTTTTCCTAGTCCAGTTGACCAAATAACTTACTTGATAATTTAAATGATATTTATACAGAGAGATATTTCCAATGATCTATCATGAGCTCAATTTGGAGTTGAGGAAGACCTTCAAAAGTTGACTGCAACAACACTCTACATTTAGGCAGCCTCATTTTGCACATTTTGACCAGTCTTGGGAGATTTGACTTTTGCCAGTGAAAATGACGTCCAAATTTAAAAATTCAAGATTTTTAGGAAATTAGACTCGTTAAGATTTCCAACGAGCTATCCTGAGCCCAATTTGGATACTAGGAATGCCTCCAAAACTAGTTTGCAAAAATGCGCTACACACATGGTAGCCAAGCCCCAAAATGCTCCGACATCACTCAATTTTCTTCAAATCTCTCGAGTCACCTCTTGGAAAGTAAGTAAATCAATCCTTCTTCTCGAAAATGGTTTTACATCAATCTTTGGTAACTCTTTTACTCATTAAGTCAAACCCCAGTTTTCACTAAACTATCTCATAACTTTTAAAGTTCACTCATCCATTTGTTGTTCCCTAAATCTCGTTCCCTTATATAAATTCCATAAACATAATTCCCTCATATATTCTTCCAAAATCCGACTTTCACATAAAAATTTCCCAAACCATACACACTCTCCCTAAAGCCCTACACACTTTATCCTACTCACTCCCTAAACCCTAATCACATCCCTAAACCCTGTTTACATATACATTTCCACACTCCCTCCCCCATACACTCTACGCATTCCATTCCACCATCCTATTCCATACTATTATCCACAAACCATTCATATATAATCACGTTTTTCAAAATCAAGTGAAAACAATGGAAGGAGACAGTGAATATGACAATGAGGAAGAGACACTCAATGATAGTTCCATGGAGAGACATAAGAAACAAGGAAAAGGGAAGAGAAGGTGCATGAGGATGATATAGAAAACCAAGAATAAAGAAAAAAGCAATTGGAGGATAAGAAAAGCCTAATGGAGCTAGAAATGTTGAAACTGAAGAGGCAAAATGACAAAGAGGACCATGTCACTTTGACTTCCATTGAACAAGAGATAGAGAATGACAAGGAGTCTTAGTTGGAGAAGATGAACATGAACTTGGAGAGGTTACTTGAGAAGGCAAGGGAAGAGAAGAAAATGCTTCCTCACTTAGCCTACCAGTACTTAACCCGGAACAAGATTTCTAATGCAAGGATAAAGAGGCTAAAAGCCAAGCTAAGAAGAGTCTCAAGGAACAAGAAAGAGCAAGATAAACTCAAGATCTTGGCCGAAGAAACATTGGCCCAAAAAAGCACCTAACAAGGATCACTTATACCAAACTTCAAGAAATTTGGAGCAATATTTGTCATTTTTGAAATTATTAATTCAGAAAACAGGTTTTTTCAGCAGCTGCGTAGCGCCACCGGCGCTACGCTTTTGATGGGGGTCTCCATTTGCAAAAAAAATTACATTTTTAGAATCACCATGAAAATTAATGCATGCTTAGAAATGCTTGACAAGTTTTGACAAGTTTTGGACCTCCAAAAAGGCCAAAAAATCCAAAAATTGCCCTCTCTGCCACTTTTTTGCCACACAGGAAGCAGTCTTGGGAGATTGCATTAGTGAAGGGGAACATAGACTCCAAATAAAAAAATTCAACATTTCCCAGAAGGTAGACTCACCGAGCTTTCCAATGAGTTATTCTGCCCCTGATTTGGACTTCGGGAAGCCTTCCAAAACTGGCCTAGAATAATCGCTATGCACGAAAAAATGGCACTATGAATTTTCCCTGTTTCTCAGAATTTTGCCTAGTTTTCTACCAGTTTTACTTTTTCTCTCTCATGGTCAAATTTATGATGTAGATTGATGTAAATTGATTTAATTTGTGTAAAAAGGATGAAAACTGAGTTAAGGAGGTAAATACGTCAGTTTTAGGTGGTTTTGAATTGAATGAATCAGTTTCCATGGTTTTAGAGGCAAGTTATTCCACTGCCTATTTTTCAGTTCCTAGTTTAGATCTTGTTGAAACAGCTCCTTAACTCTTGGATTCGATCCCTGATGGCTAGCGTAGGTCGTTTGATGCCTATATCTTGTAATTTCTTAGTCATTTTTCAAATTTGGTCTCTTGTGGATGCATTGAGTTACTTTGTACATCACTTCTATAGTTTGGCAAGGAGATAAACCAGGGTTTTGTAACATTTTGTGGTATTCTTGTGGTAATGTGATTTAGCATTGTTTTCTTCTCTGTAATTCAGTTTATCTTATGTTTATGTGTGCCATCATCTCTTTCATTCAGAATAACTAATTGAATCAACTTTAAAGGTGGAATTTATTGGTGTTTCGGTTGTCTACCTTGGGGTTTATTTAGTTCTACATGTTTTCTACTATTTGAAGAGGACTCATGACATTTGCATGCCCTCTCTAGCTCCTAAAAAGTCTTTAGACTCACCATTACACTCATTACAAAGTGATAAAACAGTTGCCTACCTCGCCCCACAGAAACCTCTGCAAATCTGTGTTCATTTCCCGGACCCAAAGTTACCTTCCCCATCTGATCCAGCAACCAACCATTAAATTCAGTCAAATTCCTTTGAGAAAACGTACCTAGCCTAACATTAGTTTTATATGAGTCATCTCAAGCCCTAATTCCAATATCCTAACTGAGATTGAGAAGGAGAGAGCCCTCTCCAGACCCGGTAGGGTTGGCTACCAAGTTAAGCGTGGTTTGATGTTACACTAGACCTGACTTTCTCAACCTAAGGTAGATTTAGGCCCTAACAGTCAGTAATATATTTAAACCAAATCTTATGTGATAAGTTCATGAAATATAACAAATATTCAAATATGGAAAATAAACCAAATGTAAAAGCAGTCAAGTGCAAATGATCACATAGTTTATAATGCATCAGGTAATTACAATTGATTAACTTATACCACATGTAGATATTACGACATATATACAATTCAATCAAGCATATGAAAAAAAGTGTTATGGAGGCATTATAATATACAAACAAAAATAAGATAGGGCTACTACATAATGAAGGATTTTGTGGCAACCCTTTTTCACTTTGACATTCATATGTTGTATAGAGTCATAGCCTCCCAATAAATTATTTGAATATCACCAAGAGACAATTTTTTTATATTGCTACTGAATGGGAGAAATTTTCATCAAGAAAACATTAATAGTAGGTCTTTAAAATGTAAAAAAATATCAATTACACACGAGTCAAAGAAACCAAAGATATGTCATATCATAATTATAAAAATTAAAAGAAAACTACATGTCAAAACAATTCCAATCATATAAAGTCAAATCCAAACAATAACATACACAAACATTGACATACGCAAAAAAAATGGTTGCAAATACAAATGATAGAAGAAGAGGATGTGAACAAAATAACTTCGAACTATTTATTTAAAGACACCAATATATATTTGTTTAAACATTCCCTCAATCATGTATTTGAAAAAAATGTGTGATCGAAATGAGCGGATCATAGTTTACCACAATGTTTATAAAAAAATGGCCTGAGTTGTGTTTCATGAAATTCTTTCCACATCACTTGAAGGTAATTTATGTAATATTGGCACGGGCCTTTTCTGGTACTCTACTTTTGGCTGTCAATGATTCATATTACAAGGTTATCAGAGCAGCAGTGATCATCGTTATATTTCTCAATTTCTATCTTAATGCATTCAATATAATTTAAAATCAAAATTTTTTCACTTTGAAGTTATATTTTACCCTTTTTTAATACTAGATTAAATTTAATGTGATTTATAATTAATAGAGGAGAATGACTCTTTGCTTCTAGTTAAGTTTAACGAAATTCAATAAAGATTTTTAAAATGTGATTTTAAGTTGTTTAATGTGTATAATTCGAATGCCCAATGGTTTTTCGGGCAACTCAATACATTACTACATTCAAAAATATATTTTAAACAAAAACAATATTGCTTGAAATTAAATCCCCAAATTCTGGTGAAAAATTCCATTTCATCTATAAGTTAAATGATGCCCTAATATAATGTGATTTTCAACTCAAGGTCAAGATGACGTCAAACTTAATTTCTAAATTTATGTTGGAAATATATTCCTTTTAATTATTCTATTGCTAATTTATGCATTTGTAACATCTAGAAAAAACTAAAGCCACTACATATATAAATTTGTTGTATATGTATGTTTTACTCTATTTATTTTTTTATTATTATAAGGTTTTAACCTATTTTGAAAACAAATTTTATGGAGCATTATGAGTTTTCTTATTTAATCATATAAGGAGTGAGATAATATATCTTATCTTTTTGGTGGATCTATTTGTTTAAAATTTTTAATATAATGTTTTTTTTGTCAAAATAGCTTGTGTGGTTTTAAAGATTTTTGATATACTTTTCCAAGCTTATTCAATTTTTTGATATAGTACTAATGACTGAAAGTTTATTCAAAACTTTATCCTAGATGTTGAGAAATAAAGTTCATAGTTAAAAGAATGTATTCCTTAGAGGAAACTCTAAACTTTCATCTTTGTATCTTCCAAACAACTATAATTTTTTCTAGAGCATTGTGCTATTTAGAAAATATTTCCTTTTCACTTGTACCATCATGTATTTGACACATACAAACAAATATATTTTCATGCTACCCATGCCCACTATAGAGTAGATTCATTGTTATTTTTAGAACAATAATGGTCAACTAAAACTCTCAAGGGTTACATTATTTCTACCCATAGTTTGATGCATTCAACATCACATCGATATAACAAGAAATATCTCAATAAAACTATCACACCCTATCCTTGAACTTTTACCATTTTACCAAACTCTTTTTAACTAAAAAATGGAATAAAAATGCTCCCATTTAGGGCATGACATCTCTCCTTTATGACCCCTCTAGATTTTATTCCTCCGTGTGCAAAAAATATGTAGAAAAATATACTTTTCAACTAGTCTAATCTATAGGGAATCTCCACAATACTTTCAATGTAATTGACAACGCCAACTTATTGCATCTGTAGTAGGGTATCCCCTAATAACTTTTTACATAACATCTATAACTCATTTCATATAATGTAGTAAGAAACAATGCAATTTAGTTGGTTTAAGGAAACTTAATTTCCATATATGACAATAGTCATTTGTAGACATTATTTAAACAATCAAAACAAATTCTCATTTCAATTTTTTTACATCTCTAGCTACAAAATATATAGAAATATCTTAGATTGCATTGTTAGGCACTAGAAATCAAATATAAAGGCACATAAATGAATACGAATAGTTTAGTTTATGCTAAAATACTCTTGTATATGATTACTTCTTAAAATTTACCTGAGAATAATTTTATTATACCTTAAAACCACTTTTTCTTGTTTTTCCTTTTCATGAACACAATCACTTGCATACATGATAATAATAAGAAGACAAAATGTCGACATCCCAAATTTTGAGATTTCATAAATATACTTAATCACTATTCATTATTTATCATTATGTTAGGCATTATCTATTATTTATAGCTCTCCTAGCTGATTTCAATTGTCATTAAGAAAACTTCATTAAGGACTCTGAATCACCTAGTTGCTGCTTATGGTGATAAAATTGAGTTTTCATGTATTTGATTAAGGAATATAAATCATCTAGTTGTTTCTTATGATGATAAAATCAATTCATCTATGTTTGAGGCTATTATCATGAAACTTCCACCACTTATCAAGTGTGCCCATTCAAAATTCAAATTGAACAATGCTTGCTTTTAGGCAAGACAAAATGTAGTGGTACGACTATCTTGTTACGACTTACTTGGGTTTTGGTGATTTATTAATGGGGTTTCCATATGTATTAACGAATATTTATTTTAGTCCAATATTTATTAAGAAATGAGAGGGACTGAATGAAAATAAAAACATAATTGATCAGTGTATGAAAGATCTACATTAAAATATATCTACATTGATTTATTCATTTATTAGATATTTTTAATATTCGTATGATGGGTTCTTGTTTTAATTTTATTCACCTAGATATATATTGATTTATTCTTTTATTAGATATTTTTAGTATTATTATGGTGGGTTCTTGTTTTAATTTTATTTTTTATTTGTACGAATTTCATAATTTTATTTCAATTCAATTAATTACAATCAAGATTGCTCCCATAGCAAGCCCACATGCTTATGTCACCACTTCGAAGGGGTACTATAAGTTTGGTAATGCTATAAACAATTCTTGATTGGTGTTCTTCTTCAACAATTACAATGCTCTTCACTAACCCTTTCTGCACTAAAAACACTTGCCACTTGAAATTATGGTGTGGATTGGTGTTTCTACTTCTAAAAACGAGTGCACAAATTGCTTCAAGTACTACGCTTCCTCAACAAAAATCGTATCCTGAAAAACATTTAGTAAACCTTACCAACCACTTCAAGATGACCTCCACTTGGAAGTATCTATCTTCAAATCTCCTCCACCTATCAGATATCCCAAATGCATAAAAGGTTATTGTGAAAAATCACACTTATTTAGATACACCAACAATTAATGCTTCTTTAAAGTCTCTAGCACATGCATCAAATGTGATATGTAATCCTCCTATGTCACAATGTATACTAGTAAATCATCGAAATAAATAACCTCATGAATGCAGTTGGTAAATTGCATAGGCCAAATATCATAATTAACTGCTCATACAAACCTGTTAGTGTAATTACATTCTAGGTTAAATGACATCATTGAATATTTTTTAAAATTGATTCACATCATTAAATTTTTATTAATTACTTTTTTTTCATTGTGTTATAAGAGTAGAGTAATTGATTAGTTGGTTAACAATGAAAATACTCATCCTGGTTCAGCCCAACACAATGGACTGGAACAAATTACATGTATATATATGAGAGTTTGTTTGAGAGGAGGTGTTATCACCAAAATAGGACCCTAATAGGTTGTTGATCAGACTATCTCAGTGTAACTGTTTCAAACCAATCTTTTAGCTAAGGCTTAGCCTCCCCAGCCTAAGAGGGCTCTCTCAAAGGGTTAATGATTTTGATTAAAGATATGGATAGATGGCTAACTCGATGGTTTGTGATTGTATATATTTATAGGTTGAAAGATGAAGGCTGGCTACCATTAGGCTATGGATTCAAAGTATGTTTCAATACCACCGCAAGATTAGCTTAACATGAATTCAGGGCATACAGAGTTTTTATGCATTAGCAAAACAAAGATACAATGCAAGGAAACACAGTTTATGAATACATGAAGGAAGTTAGAGCATCATTGAGGAGCTCTAAGTAACATGTATTCATACCACTGCAAGTAAGTGAAAGAGGAAAGCCATTAGACAATATGACATTAAAAACAGTGAAACATAAATTAGTTAGTTTATCTATGAAGGAAGTTAGAGCATCATTGATGAGTTCTGAGTATCATAAGTAAACACCACTGTAATGTAAGTATTGGAAGATGCCATCAAAACAAGAACATACAAGAACTCTTCATGAATCTCAAGTTGTCTAAGCAGAAATCTATATTAGGTTAAAAATATACATAGTCTGCATATAGAGCAGCAGCTGAGCCAAAAATTCTCCAACCCCTTTTGTTAATTCGACCTCTTGCTCTATATATAGCATTTGCAATTAGGATTCCATCATCCCTCATCAAGAGAATTCGAATTTTCCATCAGTGACACCTATTCTAACCATAAAACAAACCTTTAAATGCATTTGACACCTAACTAGCAGTCCTAGAGGCCTAATACAACTAGGAGTGTAACTCCTTATTATGATTACAACAACCTTATCTAAACATTTAAATGTATTCTTTGACAGCTAAAACCTCATGAAGTAGAATTTGATGAATACTCCCCCTCCTCCTCCTCTTCCCCCCTATCCCTCCGCCCCTCTCTCTATATATCTCCATCTCTTGCTCTCTTCAACTCACCCTCCACCTCCCCCTCTCCCACTCTATCTCTCACTCTATCTCCCACTCTCCCTCTCCTTCTCTCTCTCTTTTTATCCCTTTCTCTCTCCCCCTTTCTCATTCACGCTCCCTCACTCCCCTAATCTATCTCTCTCTCAACCCCTCTCCCTCCCTCACTCCCCTAATCTATCTCTCTCTCTACCCGTCACCCTTTGTATCTCCCCCAATCCCTCTCCTTATCCTCCTCTCTCCCCCACTTATCTCTCTCTCTCCCTCCT